>JARQZK010000811.1:97500-102500 GCA_030704885.1 Cynegetis impunctata | reverse complement strand
TTTCCCTATGATTATGAATAATTTTATGATTACCTTGAAAACATTTATCACAGGTGCTTCTATAATTGTATATTTCTTCGTATTTTCGCGATTTAACTTTAATTTGTTGGCACATAACCAATCGTACAGAATGTTTAATTCATCATTCAAGGCTACTGCTACATATTTTAAATTGTTTTCTGGCGCCAAAATGAGCATAGGCAAAAAGGTTGACGAATGAATTCCCCAAAACTTTACATATAACATTTATATAAATAATGAATAACAAAGGCCCCAATAAACTACCTTGTGGAACATTAAGATCTCTATACTTTGCCAGAATAAGGGCAATCCACCTTTGTTATATAAAAGCGATTACTGAAGTAATTTCCATCCTACATATAGATCAGGAGTTCCCAAACTTTTTCCAGTCGCGACGCCCTTTTCTAATTGAAATGATTCCACGGCCCTATTATATAGCCCCCTACCCTGTTATACTTAGGTAGAAGTATGGCTATAATCGTGAGAGATATTGAAGAAACTAAAACTTGTATATATTGATTATTTAATACATTCATTTTTACTTTAATACTGTGAAACTACTTAATAATTAATGTGATGGAGAGCCTTCATTTTCTGAAAAAATACGTTGCGTATTTTTTTCAAAAAGTGGAATCAAACTGATGGACAGCCCTCTCCTCATTTGCATTCACATGTTGTTTTTCAATATGTACTTACTTTTCATTATAGCGACCGCCGAAAATCCAGTTTTTCATAGAAACTTCGTCGAAAATTCAATAAAAATCCACAGGGTTATCACTTCATCTTTCACCAAAATCGAAAATTCTGTCAATCCCATCGAGTCATTTGGCTTGCAAACTCTTCTGGGAAGATAACTCGATGAGAGTCTCTTCTTCAGCAGAAGTAAATTCCGATGGATCACGTGTGGTTTGGATAATCCCTGCAAATCCGTCGAAATTTTCATTTCGAAAGTATTTCTCAAAACAAATAATGAGTTGTAATATATGCATTTGAAATGAGGTTTTCAGATTAAGTGCATTTGACGTCAAATATTGAAAAAGAATCTTTGATATCATCTTCTCCATTACTTGAGCTTATCATGAAAGCTGATATTTTGTTGATTTGAAAGGGTGACTCTTCTCTCCTGGCAGAGAGAGATTAAGGAAATTCAGCTTTTGCGTATATGCTTTCCGAAAGATCTTCCAGAATAATCTAGATCTATCGCGAAAGGCACATCGACATGTCCATCCCTCTCATACCTTACGATCCAGAAGGCTTGACAACTTTCAAGAATATTCTGCTATCACCAGCTAATTTTACACAGGATCAAGTTACTATAGACCACTCAAAAAATTACGGTATTTGTTGGTTTTTATTTTATTGTTTGTTGAGTTATGTTGAATGTGACCACGGCACCCCGGGGGGTCGCTGCTCACAGTTTGGAAAACTCTGATACAGATGTTATTACATATGTACGCTTTAATTTTTGCACCTAATAAACTGCGGTTTATGGTCTTAAATGCTCGTTTTAAGTCAACGGATACACTTAACACTTTATTATTATCACTCATTTCTTTACTTCGTATAGAAAAAAACCAGTATATTGCTGTCTCATAGGAATGGTTTCGTCTAGAACCAGATTGTTCTCTATATAGTCTGCCATTTCTCAGCAGAAACTCTTGAAGTTGTTCTGTGAATATATCAAGAAGTTAGGTTAGTAAAAATAGCGATCGCAGTTTTGTAGAGTCCTATTGGCACTACATAATTTTCAAAGATTCAGTGTCATTCATATATAATCATAGTTGGAAATAATAGATTCTGATATATCTAAACTAAAGGTAACTGGATGTTTAAGTTAATCATGTTGATTTATACCGATACCATAAGTTTTTTCACTCCAACATAAAATTGAAATACTTGAATAGTTCATTGTTTTCTCGATACGATCTTATTTCAACAAGAATTTAATATACGTAAATAGAATGTATGCTCATAACCAACAATCAAACAAAATTCCAATCAACAATAAACAAATTCTTTTATCTAAGAGTAGGTACACGTAAAAATCACAAACAATAATGGAAACAATATTAATCAGATAAAAGTCTTGAAGAATAAAAATAACAGGTTAATATTAAATTTTAATATTCCAATACGAGGAGTTTGGGAATTATAATTTAATTGAACTTTCTATGAAGTACGAAAATTCAATAGATTCCTGAATGGGCAGATCGTTTAAAAATATTTTCTCTGATTCACTCAAAATCTAATAATAAAGTGTTGGGATAAGTTATGGAACCAAGTGAGGGCGATATTTATGAAACTATGCAGGCGAGTGCAATGAGGCATAAAGCATTAGGTTCGATTTTTTGTTATTAACGGACTTGCGTTTCAACTAGAAATAATAGGTAATAATAACAATATTTATTAAATTATTCATATTACCCTCAACTTACTCTATTTAAATGGGACATCCTATATATTTATGCAGATTGTTGATAAATTTTGTTCATTCGAATCTTACATACTGGTTTAAGTGCAAATAATCTGTAAACACGAGAAACTAAAGCAATTGAATGGTGATCTATTGTATCTACTGTATAACTAAATTCCTACACTTTAACAAAAAAGGATATACCTCAAATTCTTGGTTTAAACATTTCGACAAACGGGTTAGGAATTCATTGGATGCGAATTTTTCAAATCGATGGATCGGGCGTCAAGGATCTACATATAAAGTGGCCTGTTCGTTCTCCAGACATTAGTCCTTTCGATTTTTTCTTTGAAGTTACCTCAATTTAAAAAAACGTTTCACGTTTTTACGAGAAGATCTTTTCAAATCTGCAGAAATATGCAGGATATCCTATTTGAATATAAAAGCAAAGTTACACGTTTTTCATCTTTTTTGTTTTGAAGATATTTACTTGGTTCCATATTGTACCCCACCCTTGTATAAGTTGTACAGTATCTTTCTGGTTTTTCCTTCTACTCCATGTGAGTTAACAATGTTCGTTCTGTCGCCTGAACAAACAAAATAACCAGATGTCATGCCTTGTCCTATCTGATAACACTACAATAACTTCAAGTCGAAAATGCATAACAATGGTCGCGTTCAACGACAGATAGACGCTAGTTTCTCGGAAAGTTTCGTAATCGGAGGTATGCGTCTTTGCGTATCATATTGTACGTGTTCTCAACTTCTAGTTAGAATATATCACATTTTGATTTTGTGAAAAATTTTTTGTAAATTTTTGTCCCTGTAAATATCCCCCAATAATTATTGTTATTGTTATATTACTAACAAATATCTGATACATAATTTATTTAAATGTTTTGTTTTTATTTGGGTGGTTTCAATAAATAAGACCTTTTTAGCAAGTTTTCACTTTGAAAACCTGCTCATTAAAATGGGTGCGATTAGCAAAGTTGGACCAAGATAGTTTTTCATTTCATGACTTTTTATGATGCTTGGCACCAAAAACTCAATTTCATATATATCTATATCTATATATATATATATATATATATATATATATATATATATATATATATATATATATATATATATATATATATATATATATATATGTGTGTGTGTGTGTTCGTATGTATGTGCTTATGTATTTTAGCATTGTTTACACGAAATTATGAAAGCAATAGGGTTGAAAGTTTGTAAATAGGTAGTTTCGTATGATATCTTGGATGGGATTGTTTTTGGTTCCAAATTGGTTGGGGGATTGACCCCCCTGGGGGCAAAATAAATCTTGTTTACACTATAACTGGCGCAATTTTGATGCAATAGGGTTGAAAGATTGTAAATAGGTATCTTCATATGATATCTTGAATGAAATTGGTTTCGGTTCGAATCGGCTTGGGGGTTGACCCCCTGGGGGAAGAAATAAATCTCTTGTTTACCATAAAGGGCGCAATTTTATAGAAATAGAGTTGAAAGTTTTGTAAGTACGTAGTTTCGTATAATACCTTGGATGTGATTGGTTTTGATATGAATTGGTTGGGGGTTGATCCCGCGGGCACGAAGTAAATATTGTTTACACCTTAGAGAGTGCATTTTATTTTGAATTTGGAAAAAAAATCATAATTTAATGAATATATATTTAAACTGGATGCGTTATTAAAACCTGCTCTTCTAATGCAGCTCGCTGCGATAGAGTTTTTTAGTCCTATTTTCTCATAGAACACATACTATTGCAGTGTATCGAAGGAAAGCAGTCAGGTGCGGGAGTAGTTTTTCTATCCGTTTCAGATCTCCTAAAACACGATTTAGAAAAAAATGTCATGTCTATATATTATATATATTATATATATATATAATATATATATATATATATATATATATATATAATATATATATATATATAGTCATTTTTGATTATATTCTTGAACCATTTTATTTATATTTTAAAGAACAAAGTTAGTAGGATTTTTGGTTCAGTCAAAACAATCTTACGATTATATATATTTCTATTTTCATTAACGTTTCGGTCTGTTACTTTGACCTTTATCAAAATGATTGCATCAATATGTTACCATCACAGAATTAGAAACTTTTCACATAAATCACAGAAATACATTAACAATTTTATAAATACTACGCAAAAAAAACTTGACAATGATCCACAGTAACAAATTAAAAAAAAAAATTTTTCGTCTACATAGACACGTCAGCCTTCGCTTTTAGTTAGAAAGTTTTATATATATATATATATATATATATATATATATATATATATATATATGTATATTATATTTTTTCCGGGTATATATTGGCATCTCCAGCAGCTCCCATTGAGTCAAGTGAGCTGTAATTTGGGTACCTGTGATTTTTTTGAGTTGCAGAACGAAAGCATCAAATTTGGGCAAATTTCTGCAACCGCCTCCATTTTTACGTAGATATTTCATGACATTTTTCGTGGTTTTTTGAAAATTTTGCCAAGCTCCTCCGCAGCTTCTGCAGACTGAATTAGTGGATTCATACTTGG
>JARQZK010000811.1:0-95000 GCA_030704885.1 Cynegetis impunctata | reverse complement strand
GTTTGTTGAGTTATGTTGAATGTGACCACGGCACCCCGGGGGGTCGCTGCTCACAGTTTGGAAAACTCTGATACAGATGTTATTACATATGTACGCTTTAATTTTTGCACCTAATAAACTGCGGTTTATGGTCTTAAATGCTCGTTTTAAGTCAACGGATACACTTAACACTTTATTATTATCACTCATTTCTTTACTTCGTATAGAAAAAAACCAGTATATTGCTGTCTCATAGGAATGGTTTCGTCTAGAACCAGATTGTTCTCTATATAGTCTGCCATTTCTCAGCAGAAACTCTTGAAGTTGTTCTGTGAATATATCAAGAAGTTAGGTTAGTAAAAATAGCGATCGCAGTTTTGTAGAGTCCTATTGGCACTACATAATTTTCAAAGATTCAGTGTCATTCATATATAATCATAGTTGGAAATAATAGATTCTGATATATCTAAACTAAAGGTAACTGGATGTTTAAGTTAATCATGTTGATTTATACCGATACCATAAGTTTTTTCACTCCAACATAAAATTGAAATACTTGAATAGTTCATTGTTTTCTCGATACGATCTTATTTCAACAAGAATTTAATATACGTAAATAGAATGTATGCTCATAACCAACAATCAAACAAAATTCCAATCAACAATAAACAAATTCTTTTATCTAAGAGTAGGTACACGTAAAAATCACAAACAATAATGGAAACAATATTAATCAGATAAAAGTCTTGAAGAATAAAAATAACAGGTTAATATTAAATTTTAATATTCCAATACGAGGAGTTTGGGAATTATAATTTAATTGAACTTTCTATGAAGTACGAAAATTCAATAGATTCCTGAATGGGCAGATCGTTTAAAAATATTTTCTCTGATTCACTCAAAATCTAATAATAAAGTGTTGGATAAGTTATGGAACCAAGTGAGGGCGATATTTATGAAACTATGCAGGCGAGTGCAATGAGGCATAAAGCATTAGGTTCGATTTTTTGTTATTAACGGACTTGCGTTTCAACTAGAAATAATAGGTAATAATAACAATATTTATTAAATTATTCATATTACCCTCAACTTACTCTATTTTAAATGGGACATCCTATATATTTATTGCAGATTGTTGATAAATTTTTGTTCATTCGAATCTTACATACTGGTTTAAGTGCAAATAATCTGTAAACACGAGAAACTAAAGCAATTGAATGGTGATCTATTGTATCTACTGTATAACTAAATTCCTACACTTTAACAAAAAAGGATATACCTCAAATTCTTGGTTTAAAACATTTCGACAAACGGGTTAGGAATTCATTGGAATGCGAATTTTTCAAATCGATGGATCGGGCGTCAAGGATCTACATATAAAGTGGCCTGTTCGTTCTCCAGACATTAGTCCTTTCGATTTTTTCTTTGAAGTTACCTCAATTTAAAAAAAACGTTTCACGTTTTTACGAGAAGATCTTTTCAAATCTGCAGAAATATGCAGGATATCCTATTTGAATATAAAAGCAAAGTTTCACGTTTTTCATCTTTTTTGTTTTGAAGATATTTACTTGGTTCCATATTGTACCCCACCCTTGTATAAGTTGTACAGTATCTTTCTGGTTTTTCCTTCTACTCCATGTGAGTTAACAATGTTCGTTCTTTCGCCTGAACAAACAAAATAACCAGAATGTCATGCCTTGTCCTATCTGATAACACTAATATAACTTCAAGTCGAAAAGGCAGAACATGGGGCGCGTTCAACGACATATAGACGCTAGATTCTCGGAAAGTTTCGTAATCGTAGGTATGCGTCTATGCGTATCATATTGTACGTGTTCTCAACTTCTAGTTAGAATATATCACATTTTGATTTTGTGAAAAATTTTTTGTAAATTTTTGTCCCTGTAAATATCCCCCAATAATTATTGTTATTGTTATATTACTAACAAATATCTGATACATAATTTATTTAAATGTTTTGTTTTTATTTGGGTGGTTTCAATAAATAAGAGACCTTTTTTAGCAAGTTTTCACTTTGAAAACCGGCTCATTAAAATGGGTGCGATTAGCAAAGTTGGACCAAGATAGTTTTTCATTTCATGACTTTTTATGATGCTTGGCACCAAAAACTCAATTTCATATATATCTATATCTATATATATATATATATATATATATATATATATATATATATATATATATATATATATATATATATATATATATATATATATATATATATATATATGTGTGTGTGTGTTCGTATCTATGTGCTTATGTATTTTAGCGTTGTGTACACGAATTATGAAGCAATAGGGTTGAAAGTTTGTAAATAGGTAGTTTCGTATGATATCTTGGATGGGATTGTTTTTGGTTCCAATTGGTTGGGGGATTGACCCCCCTGGGGGCAAAATAAATCTTGTTTACACGATAACGGGCCCAATTTTGATGCAATAGGGTTGAAAGTTTGTAAATAGGTATTTTCGTATGATATCTTGAATGAAATTGGTTTCGGTTCGAATCGGCTTGGGGGTTGACCCCCTGGGGGAAGAAATAAATCTTGTTTACCATAAAGGGCGCAATTTTATAGAAATAGAGTTGAAAGTTTGTAAGTACGTAGTTTCGTATAATACCTTGGATGTGATTGGTTTTGATATGAATTGGTTGGGGGTTGATCCCGCGGGCACGAAGTAAATATTGTTTACACCTTAGAGAGTGCATTTTATTTTGAATTTGGAAAAAAAATCATAATTTAATGAATATATATTTTAAACTGGATGCGTTATTAAAACCTGCTCTTCTAATGCAGCTCGCTGCGATAGAGTTTTTTAGTCCTATTTTCTCATAGAACACATACTATTGCAGTGTATCGAAGGAAAGCAGTCAGGTGCGGGAGTAGTTTTTCTATCCGTTTCAGATCTCCTAAAACACGATTTTAGAAAAAAATGTCATGTCTATATATATATATATATATATATATATATATATATATATATATATATATATATATATATATATATATATATATAGTCATTTTGATTATATTCTTGAACCATTTTATTTATATTTAAAGAACAAAGTTAGTAGGATTTTTGGTTCAGTCAAACAATCTTACGATTATATATATTTCTATTTTCATTAACGTTTCGGTCTGTTACTTTGACCTTTATCAAAATGATTGCATCAATATGTTACCATCACAGAATTAGAAACTTTTCACATAAATCACAGAAATACATTAACAATTTATAAATACTACGCAAAAAAAAAACTTGACAATGATCCACAGTAACAAATTAAAAGAAAATTTTTCGTCTACATAGACACGTCAGCCTTCGCTTTTAGTTAGAAAGTTTATATATATATATATATATATATATATATATATATATATATATATATATATATATATATATATGTATATTTTTTTTCCGGGTATATATTGGCATCTCCAGCAGCTCCCATTGAGTCAAGTGAGCTGTAATTTGGTACCTGTGATTTTTTGAGTTGCAGAACGAAAGCATCAAAATTTGGGCAAATTTCTGCAACCGCCTCCATTTTTACGTAGATATTTCATGATTTTTCGTGGTTTTTGAAAATTTGCCAAGCTCCGCAGCTTCTGCAGACTGAATTAGTGGATTCATACTTGGTACGTAGATTGAGTTAATGTTGAGGAAGTGCCTTTTTTATTTTCAACCATTTTCCTCAGGTGCTCTGCTCCGCGCTTCGGTATCAGTACACGATGCACTTCGAGATTTTTTTTTTTACAATAGAGGCTTGAAATTTGGTACGTGCATGCGTTTCTTCGTTGGTTTCAACTTTTTTCCTCAACCAAGATGCGAAAATTTTCTTCAATAAAATAAATTATTTCATTCAGTTCGGTTTGTTATTTAAGCGTGATTTTTCAAAATATAATTTTACCCGTTAGAATCGCATCTCGACGCCAAGCATTTCGCGCGAAAAATACGACTTTAGCGATGGAGCTCTGCTGCTCACTAGTTTCTGTTGATAGTGTTTGTATTGTTGAGATTTTTATGACAATAAATAGACGATTGACTATATATAGATATTTTTGAACATGATGGAACGCTATCTGATAGGTTCTCCCGATTGAAAAATAAACAGTATTGTCACATAATATAAACAAACCATAGAATACATGCACCGTTCCACGGATGAATGGTAAAATCATAATGTCACAAATCAAAATAATCAGCGCCATCGTGGGGATTAAATGTCGGATTTTCGTATAATTGTATATATATATATATATATATATATATATATATATATATATATATATATATATATATATATATATATATATATATATATATCTATATATCTATATATATATATATATATATATATATATATATATATATATATATATATATATATATATATATCGGTGCACACGAATTGCGGTCGATTTTGCGAGAGTGACTGAATTGCGGTCAAAATGTTTGTGCCTACCTGAGGAGTCCTAATCTCCAACCGAACTGCGGTCAGAAACTTATTTAGGGGCAAAGGGTAAATTGAAAGTAAAAGTTCTAATTTTTATAAAGATATATATAATATAAAAAACATAGAAATTATACAATACTACAGACTACATCTACATGCATATACATCATAAAACTACTTCACTCAACTTATAACTAACACATTTTACAAAATTATACCAACTAATATCTTTTTTATTATACTGACCAATTTTGTTGTTAATGAACTCTTGTTTATCTAATACATTTTTTCGCACAAATCTCGTTTTATTATCAATAACAGAATTTGTTTCGCAGGAAAACACTACAATATTATTCTCGATGTCATTAATCAATAAAAATGATTCTTCCTTGACGGTTAAAATGTCTAAATCCATCAGATATTTATGGACATCACTTATATTTGTTGGAAGTTCAAGCAATTCAGTCGTCGGAAACAACGAAACAACCACCTAAGTACCCTTCTACCTGCTTCAAATTTTGACCGCAATTCGTGTGTCCCCATATATATATATATATATATATATATATATATATATATATATATATATATATATATATATATATATAAGTAGAGCAGAATTATCGGTATAGCCCGCTTATATGGAAGCAGCTGTTGACACGTGTTTCGGACTCTTTGGTCCTCATCAGAACGGCGTAGCCAAGCATTGGATTGAAAACTTGGAGATGAAAATAGCACATGAGAGATCTCAGACCGAGTAAATAAACAACAACTGTTGTTTATTTACAACAGTTGTTGTTTATTTATTCGGTCTGAGATCTCGCGGATGGCATTAATCGCCTCCGTGGCAAAGTTTGACCAAATCTCCCAAACCGGAGAGTTCAAACAATAAGCCACAAATGTGTGATTGTCTTCCGTAGCAGGGGATTTCGTTTGTTGTGCTATTTTCATCTCCAAGTTTTCAATCCAATGCTTGGCTACGCCGTTCTGATGAGGACCAAAGAGTCCGAAACACGTGTCAACGGCTGCTTCCATATAAGCGGGCTATACCGATAATTCTGCTCTACTTGTTTAATATTTTCCCGCGACTAATTTCTTTGTTATATATATATATATATATATATATATATATATATATATATATATATATATATATATATATATATATATATATATATATATATATATAATTTTTTGTCTTGAGAAATTCCAATTATTTTATTAGTTGGGTAACTAATTGATTAATTTAATTCGGAATTGACGCAATAGGATCGATGCATATAATTTTTGAAGGACTCTTGATAGATATTTAACCAAATCCTTATCATAGGTCAATCATAAGAATGATTGACGAGAGTGACGACGTGTCTGAGACGAGCTCTGTAAAACAGAGTTGTATCGATGTAATTACTGAAAATAAAAATGAAAAAGGTTTTTCGTGCTGCTCAAGAAAGTGTGGTGTGGTCATCTGTGCATTTTGTGAGGGAGTAATGCATAAATCCTGTGCTAAAAAGATGGAACGCATAAAATTTATTGATGGGTTTCATATAAACTGCTGCCAATCACATGAAAATACCGGAATGTCACTTCAGAAATCAGTAGAAGAAAAAGTGAGTACTCCAGGTTTCCTCGATAGAAATTTATTGGAAACTAAAATTCAATTTCTCGCTCAACTATTAGAATCAGCGAATGAAAAAAATGAAATTCTCAAAGTAAATAATGCATTGCTCCTCCAACGAATGCAGGATTTCGAACGGAAAACAAATGTATCACAAAAAAATGTGAATAAACATTATAAATTTGTTGATAAGAATTCCGAGCATAAGGTGGTCTTACCGTTGATCAAGATCGACAATTTGAAGGACTGTTCATCGGAAGCTGTAACTGTAACTGGTGATCTCGGAAATTTGATGCAGACGGAGAATATTCCTTTAAGCGGTTCCGCAACCGGCAATCTAAACGACAACAATAGTCAAATGAAGATATCTATTAGCAAACAAACACATAAGATCGATACGACTTCAGATATGACATCAAAACAAATGACTGAGGTTGACATTGACAGTAACAGTGATACTGTTTCTATTGAGCAATTCCGAGATGGAAGAGCTCCAGTTTCCGGGAGGAGTGCCAAAAACGTCCCAAGTACTGAGTGGAAAACTGTCTCACACAAGAGAAATCCGAGAAGAAAACTTCCCTCCCCTGCTGACAGGCCGGAACCAATTAAAGGTGTGAATAAAACTGAAAGTACACTGGAGGTAGCACAAAAACTGTATTGGGTGTTTGTATCTGGTCTTTCAAAAAACACAGAGCCCCAAGCAATACTGGACTTCCTTAGGAATCATCAGTGTGATGCTAACGTGATTTGTGAGAAAATGAAGACTAAATCAAAGCAAGTTAGCTCATTCAAGCTTGGAATACCAAGGCAGCTGGTAGACAGAATATTAAACTCTGAGCTCTGGCCAGAGGGTATAAGAGTTAACCATTTTCGCAACCTACAACGCCAGCAGACCAAGGTGGTTTCTCCTCTGAAAGGCGGAACTCGGTGAGCCAGGTTACTGATGAATCTGTATGTGTTTTTCATATTAATGTACAAAGTTTATGTAATAAGGTTTCAGAGCTGGAGGTAGTCCTCAGTGAGAATTCTTTCGACTGTATTTGTATCAATGAGCACTGGTTAAGAGCTGACCAGTTATCCGTGGTAAATTTGGAAGGGTATAAAGGTGCCTCCAGTTTTTGTAGGTCTTCTAGAGGTCATGGGGGGGTTGCCATATATTTAAAATCACATGTCGACTATCATGACTTAAACATCTCAAATCATTCTGTCGAACTTGACTGTGAGGTGGCAGGTGTTTTCCTTAAGAAACATTCTACCCAACTTATTACAGTGTATAGGTCCCCTAATGGTGATTTTTCTAAGTTCTTGGAAATCATGGCATGTATATTGGACAGTATAAATTTGTCTTTAAACGTCATTATTACAGGTGACTTTAACATCCATTTTACCACTACTGATACTAGGGTAGTCGAGTTGGAGAATCTTATGATGTCGTATGGTCTTCATCCAACCGTTAATTTCCCAACAAGAGGCAATGCCTGTCTCGACAATGTGTTCACTAACATAATCACCTCGACAAGTTGCTCTAGGCCTATTGATTTGCATCATCTGTCTGATCATAGAGGTATAGTCTTTCATTTTAAAAAACTTATTACAGATAAAAAATCTAAATCTAGAATTAACTACAGACCAATTACAGATGTAGGTCTATTTCACCTTTATAATAATGTTGAAAAGATTGGGTGGCAGTTTGTCATTGATCCTGACATCACCATTGACAAAAAGTTCCAACTATTTGTTAAAGTTATAAATGAGTCAATAGAGCTGAGTTTTCCTCAGAAATCAAGAATTCCTAGTGATGATAGACAGGCCGTGAGGGTTGAGTGGTACAATGATGAATTGAGAGAATCTAGGGAGAGGCTTCATGCTCTGGATGCTATGAGTAGGCAATATCCTGAGTTGGTACCAAGGCAACTAGTCGCTGGGTACAGGAAACTCTATAGGGCTAATATCTGCAGTTCTAAGAAAAGAGCATATGATGCTTACATAAAAAATTCCAATAGGCCAAATGTTGCAATGTGGAATATTCTTAAAAGTAAAAGTTCTCCATCCAACATACTACATACAGATTCGCTGAATGCACACACGTTTAACAACTTTTTTGTTAATGTTGCTGAAGAAATTGTGAAGGACCTACCAAAAGCCAAAAACTCTTTTGACAGCTACCTTACTTCAAACCTAACTCCAATGAATAGCTTAAATTTTCGACAGGCGACTTTTAATGAGGTTAGAGATAAAATATCTAGCCTAAAAAACACAAAAAGTAGAGACTGCTTTGATATTTCCACAAAAATTGTAAAGTCACTTAAAAATTTAATTGTCTATCCACTTACAAAGTTGATTAACCATTGCATCTTGGCTGGAGTTTTTCCCTCGGTTCTCAAAGGTGCAAAGGTAATACCCATTTACAAAAATAAGGGCTCACCGGATGATGTTACCAATTACCGCCCGATATCCCTTTTACCTATTTTTTCAAAGATTTTTGAGTCAATTCTAAAAGACCAAATGAATTTTTATTTTGAACATAACAACTTGTTTCTCACTGGGCAATATGGTTTTCGTAATAAAAAATCAACAACTTTGGCCATTAATGGTCTGGTGGACCTGGTTGTGGATGGACTGGAACGAGGTCTGGACACATATGCATCTTTCTTTGACCTCACAAAGGCTTTTGATTGTGTCTCACACTCAATTTTGATTGAAAAGCTGGCCCACTATAATTTCTCAACTGTGAGTATATCTCTCATCGAATCATACCTTACTGGTCGTAATCAATTTGTCTACTTTAACAACAAAAAATCTCAAACCTTGCACATTGACAGTGGGGTTCCCCAGGGCTCAGTGCTGGGTCCCCTTCTGTTCCTTATCTATATAAACGATCTGTCAAGTTGTCAAGGCAGAGGAGAGCTCATTCTTTTTGCTGATGACACGACCAAAACAATTACATATCATCCCACTGATTCCTTGACTGATGTTGTCAGTGAGATGCAGTCCAATCTGTTTGATTGGTTTGCTGCCAATCAGCTTAGCCTTAACAGATCTAAGACTCAGAACTTGAACTTCACTCTCCGACGAAATAGGCCTGACCTGCCCTGTGATCCTCATGCAAAGTTTCTTGGAGTTATTCTTGATCCTGGACTTACTTGGGAGGAGCATGTTATCCAACTGAGTGGAAGATTATCAAAAATTATTTACCTTATTAGGGCACTTTCTCATAATGTGTCTCTCCCTACTCTTATGTTGGCCTATCATGCTTACTTCTCATCTCAAATGTCCTATGCAGTTTTAAGTTGGGGCCATAGTGCTCATGCAGGGCAAATTTTCGGTCTGCAGAGGAGATGTGTGCGGATCCTGGCTGGGATTGGGTATCGGGATTGTTGCCGTCGGTACTTTGCCTCTCTTCATGTGCTTACTTTTCCATCTGTGTATATTTACCACTGTCTTGCCTATATTAGAAAAAACCTCTCCCATTTCTCCTCACATGAAAATATTCATAAGCATTTAACTCGCAATCGCAGGGACATACTCCCTGAGTTTCACAGATTGTCGAGAACACGGAGGGGCACTGATTACTTTTGCATTAGATTCTTCAATGTCCTGCCACACCACATAAGGGTGCTAGAGTTTAAGCAGTTTATTTCCAGAATGAAAGATTATTTAATTAATAAAGCCTTTTACTCATTTGAGGACTATCTCCACAATGATTTTTGTGACATGAAATAATTTTGAAGTTGCGTATGTGTGTTGTACTTCTTTTGTGTAAGATTCGGCAAGTGTACCTATATCTTTACTGTGTATTTAGGATATAGAAAGTTTTACCAATATTTTAATTATAATAGCTAGTAAGTTTTTTTTCTCTGAAACCTATTACTTTTTCGTATGTGACTTGTATACGCATTGTATCTTATGCCTTGTACCAATAAATATTTGATTTGATTGATTTGATATGAATATTCTTATGTGAATTATTCTCTAAGCGGTCACGATTATAGTAAAAATTGAGTACGCGCGGTATCTGAGGAAGTATTTATGATATCGAGATTAAGTGAGGATGTAACTACAACATTGGAGCCAATTATTATAATATTTCAATGACATTATATTAGTCAAGGGCCTTTCTACAATAAAAGAAATGTTGTTGTTGATTACACTATTTTTAATTCAAATTTATTGAAAATTATTTTCTAATTTCATTTTGCTTTTATATCAAAACGTGTTTTTTAGTTTTTTTAAACTATTATATATTTTCCACGTTTTAGTTCGGTTATCTACAAAAGCTTGTTTTTTAGTTTTTTAAATTATTATTTATTTTCTATTTTTCAGTTCTGCTAACTACAAAGGCGTATTTTTTGTTACTATTATTTATTTTTGCTTTTATAGTTTCCGAAACGATTTCCAACCCGTTCTTGGCACAACACACTACCGGGTATGGGATGTTGAAAATCGCTAATCCTGAAGATCCTATCAGGATAATGAGACAAACTATTTAAATAATTGCATTACCGTCGGTCCTTCATAAGTGTTCAAACTTCAAAGTTTCAAATAAATCGGACGTTTTGAAGGGGGTGAAAATCACGTTCCAAGCTAATAAAAACTTGTTAAAAAATGAATGCTAGTAGGTCCTTACTGTGAGCACTCATAGGTATTTTAGGATACACAAGTTTCTTCGTCAAAAATTTCGCAAATTTCAGCTAAAATTGAAAAAAAAAGTGACATCAATTTAATAAGCTACATATATTATCGACCACTTCGTGTCTGTAGGCTTCAAAGTTTTCATATTTTCTGTGTTATCACAAAGAACGTACATATATAGACATTCTCATATTGAGGCTCCATCACAGCATGTCCAAAGTTGAATTCCATCTTGTTATGACATCAAATTTGGCATAGGCATTGTTAAATTCAGATAGTCCAAAATTTTTCGCAAAATGTTGCGCAGATTTTCAGAATTTTTTAATGCCTTTTCAATGCCTTTTTAATGCAGATGTTTCACAATTTTTCATGTTTAGTACGTTGTGCAAAGCGTGCACTTCCCTTGCTTATCAGTCTTTTTCGTACTCTTCGGATCTTGTTCAACGGTGAAATAATCTGGCCTCGGTAGACCAGCGGTAAGGTGAACTGCCTTATACCGTTTGTAAACCGAGGATTGTGGGTTCGAGTCCCACCTCGCTCTTGGGTGTTGTATATGTCCGGTTTTCAGTGGTTATTAAAATTAAAAAATGTTGGGTAATGTACACAGAATACAAGCCCATTGGCCGTTCGGAACCGGCGTTAAACTGTAGGTCCCTCGAGTTAAAAAAAAAAAAAATCTGTGAATTTTTTCTGTCCATTAGTCTTAGTTTTTTTGTGTGCCGGCTCTTGCACAACTTCACGATCTTCGGATTGAGAAGTATTTTCCTCTAACACATATTCTGATTCGCTGATCTCTGATTCCATCATTTCCGATGAATTATTCATTTTTTTCTTCTGCAGGGCACAGGTTTAAACACTTATGTAATTTTGTGATGTAACAACTTAACAAGTCACACACTTGAACAAAACTACCATTCACCTATGGCGTGTATGTATGTATAATGAGCAAGACTGCGCGATTGATGCAGTCAGCTCGGAGCTCGGGGAACCCCCGTATTTTGTCTAAGCGCGATCGAGCTTGCAGATATATACGCCGTGCGACACGTGCGTATCAAGATCAAGTAATATCAAGTAGCTTGATTTCAAGTCAAGTAATAAATATCTCAAATCAAGTCAAGTCAAGTATGTAAATGGTCACGAGCTTGATTTTCAAGTCAACTCAAGTAGTTTGTTTAAATATCAAGCTACTTGACTTGATGAATCTCTAATTTTTGGTGATGTTGAAAAAAAAAATGTGAAAATGTTCCCAAATGTTCCTAAATGTTCCTTCAAATTTCTTCATGTTTCGGCAACAAATGTTGGCTGTTTCTACTTGTCACCCATCAAGCTACGATTCCACCGGAGGAACATTTTTGTCGCTGTTCCGTGTTTCCGCAAATGTTCCAAAATGTTCCTGAAATTTCTTTATTTTTCGGCAACAAATGTTGACTGTTTGTACTTGTCGACAGTTTCCATTTTGAGCGGTAAAGTTGAAAAGAAAATAGGAAAAATTTGTGAAAAAAATCCGAGTTGCTATCGCAGTGGAAACGTATCGAGAACGCAACTAGTAAACATTCGTGTCTTAGATTTTCAGTGTGCAGTGAAGTACGAAAACGAATTAATAGAGATATATCGGTGAACCAAATAGCGTCAGGCAGTATTAGAGCATACGTATTTTGACATTTAACCTATGCGCGATTCGATTCTTAACGCAACGTCCCTAAATAACGTTACCGCCAGCCCTTAAGACTCGTTTTCATGTGACAACAATGTCGCGACTTTAGTGCCATGACACTAAAAGTCGCGACATTTTTAAACATGCAAACTTCAAAGTCATGTTGTCGCGGCAACAATTTGAAGCCGTGGCATTAGTGTCGCGATATCAAAATCATGTTGATATTTTCGTGACATTTTACATTAGTTCCACGCAACATACCTCGAGAAAATAGCAGTGCCGCATTGTCGTGACAACGTGTGAAAGTGAGTTTTAAAAAAATATTGGTTTACAAGGTAAATAATGGAAAAAGAAAATGTTGTTTTTGATATCGTCCACTTTTTGGAGGAATACGAGAAACTGTCTTGTTTGTGGAACAAAATTAATCGGGAATTTAAAGACAGAATCGCAAGAAGCAAAGTGGAAGAACATCTGTTAGCTATAACTGGGATTACAGACGTAGTAACATTGCGCAAAAAAATAAGGAGGATTCGTGGTACATAAAATACAGAAGTACGGAAAACTAAAAAATGCACAACAACTGGAAGTGGAACGGGAAATGTATATGTCCCAAAGCTTTTTTGGTTTCAAGTTGCCGATAGATTCCTAAGACCAACAACCATTTTTTTTTGTAATTTTCCTTTTCTTCACTTATAATTAAACTTAACACTCGTGCAGCCGCCGCAATCACTTCATTCGACGCCATTTTTAATTTACTACAAAAATCGTGACATTAAATACATGAAAACAACCATTAAAAATGTCATATTGTCATGACTTAAAGTGTCATGACATTATTATGTCGAATGAAAACGAACCTTAATTTACGGAGCATAACGACAGGCGGTATTTGAAATAGCGCCTAACAAATTAACATGCCGGGCATGCGCAGCGTTTTTTTTTAAGTTTAAGGTTATGTAACTTTGTTATTTTTTTGTACTTACAGCCAATATGAACGTACGACTGTTTTAATTCCTTCATTTGATTTTTAAGTAATGGTAAACTAATAAAATACAAACTCTGGGATCTGTAGAGCGTGATACAATCTGTAAATATCATCTTTCTCAAACCTAAACAAAAATTTACAGTCTTCATCTGGAACTTCGTCTAATGAACAATGCTGTTGGGCATCAACATCTTGTTGATCCCTTATAGGGTTGCCATCCGTCCGGGTTTCTCCGGATTTGTCCTAGTTTAGGGGGCGTCCGGTGGTCGTCCGGACGGGGCACTCAAAATATGTCCGGGTGAAACCCGGACAAATTTTGTGTCCGGGTGTGTGAAGCTTGAGTATCAGTGACGGAGATGAGCTATTAAATGCAAACCAGTTGTGGCTGAATTTTTTCGAGTAATATTTTTGTATACCAGCTCACAATGCGAATGTAGAGTGAGTTTTTTCGCTAGGGTCGCAGTAATAAAGGAAGGAGAGAAACTTGCTAAATACACGTACGATTTCTTCTCTGATCGAAATAAAGTCTAATTTTAAAGACTTGAGTTGCTCCGACTTTTACAAATTGATAATGAAAAATGAAGACATTTTGGGAAAAATTGGCAAGTCTGAAAAATTCCAAGTTAAGTTGAATTAGTAAAAAGAACTTGATCTCGTTAAAATTAAAACTTGTTACTTACTTTTGATTTATAGTTAATAAATAATTTAGACTTTTGGGTACTTAACCTATCTAACCGAACTAGATTACTATCCTATAATTTGCTATTACAATGTAGAATCTAGTCGATTTGATTTTTGATCTACCAAAAATTATCGTCATGAGTTGTTTTTTATTTGATGATACAAAAAAAAAGAGAAAACTGTAAACTGTGAACAGTAGAATTTTATTTGTTTTTTGTTCTGTTTATATGGCAAACAAGCGGTTTAAATTTCAAATAAATGAAAAAATTAAAATAAAAACGATGTTTTATTTTATCAAAAAAAAAAAATTTTTTACGGGGTGTCCGGGGAAAAACAAAATATCACAGAAATGTCCGGGGTTTTTAAAATTTTTGTCCGGCATCGGCATTTTAGGTGATGGCAACCCTAATCCCTTATAATGTTCATCAAAATAGCGGCTTCAACGTCTTGATCATTTCCACCACCAATAATTATCACTTCAAGATCTTCATCCATTGCGGAGATTCTAGTGGAAGTTAGGAAAAAGGATTGAAAATAAAATGAATCTATATAACAAATATAATTTTCGTCTTTTATTAGAACAATAATAATTCAAAAAAAAACCCGGATATGGCTAAGGCAAACGCACAAATTCAATTAAAAACATAAAAACTGACAAGACAAACAAAAGACATTATAAGAATAAAGCATAAAGCTAGGTTAAGTCACATTTTCGAATAGCGCGGGTTCGGTGAATTAGGGCATGGTAAAAAATCGCTGCCGATAACTGTTAAAACTAAAATACCGCTTGACGTAAAACCAATACCGCAGGACGTTAATAACGTTCACATGCGATATTCGTTTTACCGATATCTCTCTCAGATATAGCTACGTTTCCACCGGAGGAAAATTTTTGTTGCTGTTGCTTGTTTCCGAAAACGTTCCTAAAGGTTCCTTAAAATTTCTTTATGTTTCGGCAACAAATGTTGATTGTTTCTACCTAATAATATGCAACTATTGATAATTTTAGTTGCTTCAGTGGAAACAAAAAGTTTTCGTATGTTGCCATAAGTTTCTACTTTTGGCAACAAGTTGAAACATTCAGCAAAAAAATGTTGCTTCGTTGGAACTGTAGGTTAAGATTTACAAATTATACCACAGATGTTATTCTTCTCCTTGCTTTATTCAGTGATAACTGTCTATCATTCGAATGCCTTTTCGAATCGAATTTTGGTTAAATAAAAAACATTCTTCAATTTCGGTTATAAAGACTTATTTTTATGTTGATAATGATAATTATCAAGACTCGATATTATGTGCTTTTATCACCGTTGATGATTGTGAGCCAGATTCGTAATGCTATTTATTATGATTCAAGTGCTATAATTGGATTAATTCTGAATTGGAGTTGATTGTTATTCAGCCTGGCATTCGTATTTTATTTTAATAACTGAATTAAGTATCATACGAACTGAGCTTTTATATTCGGAAGCAACAAACTGTAGCGCGTCTGGGAGCGCATAATCACAATCTTTGTTTTTTTTATTGTTGAATACCCTTCATAAACCGATAGGTTTTTTGAATTGAAATGGGGACATGGCCTCCAAATAAATTTGTTTAACATGCAACATTTTCTCGTCCTTTGAGATGAAAACGCAGAGCAATAATGGTGCATATTCATGCGCCAACATTTTGTAGCACAAATCTCATTGAATAAACTCTTGTGTTTGGAAATCGTTTGTATTACATATGAAATCTAGCATGTCATCGGACAAAATTTCATATTACTATGTATACGATAATTGTAAATTTCGTGTTTCGCATTTTTTAGGGTTCCGTACTCAAAGGGTAAAAACGGAATTACTACTAAGACTTCGCTGTCTGTCCGTCCGCCCGTCCGTCTATCTGTCACCAGGCTGTATCTAAACAACCGCGATAGCTAGACAGTTGAAATTTTCACAAATTGTATTTCTGTTACCGCAACAACAAATACTAAAAACGAAATGAAATAAATATTTAAGGGGGGCTCCCATACAACATATTATTTTTTTGCCCATTTTTGCTCGATATCAGTAATGGCAACATGTAGGTACTTGACATATTCACAAAATATTCAGTTGTATTTTTACTTTGATAATAAATAATAAAATTAAAATAAATTAAATATTTAAGGGGGGATCTCATACAAAAAACGCCATTTTTTGCCTATTTCTGCTCGATATCAATAAAAGGTAGTAGTCAGTCTGGGTTCAGAAGCAAGCACTCCTGCGAATCTGCGTTGCATTATACGTGTGCAGTTTGGAGAGAAGCTATGAACGAATCAAAATTAACTGTAAGTGTTTTTATTGACTTAAAACGTGCATTTGAGACTATTGACAGGGACATTCTTATAAAGAAATTGGCTTTGTATGGTATCAGGGATAGTGCACTAGAGTGGATCAAGCATTTTTTATTAAATAGATCTGAAAGGACAAAGGTTGGAAATTATGTTTGTAATATGAGAGACAGCAGATGGGGTGTACCACAGGGAAGCGTGCTGGTCCCGCTTTTGTTTATACTTTATATTAATGATATGTATAGGGTCTTAAAAAATTAATTTGTTAACCTATTTGCTTATGACACTCTCATATCAGTGCCTGGAAAAACTGCTGATGAGAAGGTTCCTGTACTTAATTACAATGTCTGTAATGGATGTGTCAAAACAAATTGAAATTGAATTGCATGAAAACAAAATGTATGGTTATCGGATCTAAGGTTAATTGTCAAAAAGAACCACAGTTGAGTTTTAACAGTCATGTTGAGTATTTATGCAGAAAGATTAGTAAAAAAATAGGGTTTTTTAAAGCGTATATCGCGTTTTTTATCTCAATGGACTAAAATACTAGTGTATAATATCATGATTTTTCCCCATTTTTCATATGTTTCTTCATTGTTAATATCTTGTACTGGTGAAAAGTTAAATAGATTGCAATTGCAACAAAATAAGATTATGAGAATTATATTGAATTGTGATAAATATACCTACTTCTATTAAGAATATGCTGGATAGGCTGAATTGGCTTGATGTCAGGCAGTTCATCAGAAGAGCAAATTTAATATTAGTGTATAACATTGACCATAATAGTCAACCTAGCTATTTAAAATCTTATTTGGAGGTAATATCGAGTTTTGATGGGTATGGTTTGAGGTCGAATAAAAATTTTAATATTTCTTTGGTGAAGACTACTAACTTGCAGAAAACATTATTTTATGATGGGGTTCGCTTTTTCAATGATCTGCCTGATGATATTAAAAGTGCGCCTACTTTAAGAGTATTCAAGAGGAAACTTAACATGTATTTGCATAGTGAGATTGTTATGTAAATTGAGAAAACTTATGTAAATAGATATTTTTGTGATGTAAATAGCAGAATGCTAAATAAAGATATATTATTTTTATATATATTATATATATATATATATATATATATATATATATATATATATATATATATATATATTATTATTATTAGTAGGCTCTTGAAATATTCAAAAAATACTTAATTGTAGATTTACTTTAATAATAAATAATAAAATTAAAATAAAATGAATATTTAAGGAGGCATGGTACGTGCGCGAGTCCGACTCGCACTCGGCCGATTTTTTTTTCATTCATTTATATAAAATACTCAGTCTTAAAAAAAAACAATCGGAAATTTTCTGGATATTATGATCCCTAGCCCAAATAATAAAAATCAATATGTTCCATCAGACGTTTTTTAATTTGTAAGTACTCCACTTCTTTATATATTCCAGACGACATCAATTAATTATGGAGTGGATCAAATTCTGTCTAATGACATATTTCGTATGTAACACAAACGGTTTCCTAAGACTAGTTTATTGAATAAGATTTGTTCTTTAAAAAGTTTACGATAGCGCATAAATATGCACCATTATTACTCTGCGTTTTCAACTTAAAGAACGAGAAAATTTTGCATGTTAAACAAATTTATATGGAGGCCATGTCCCCATTTCAATTCAAAAAATCTATAGGTTAATGAAGGGTATTCAACAATAAAAAAACAAAGATTGTGTTTATGCGCTCTCAGAGTTTGTTGCTAATGCTCCGAATACGAAAGCTGCGCGAGAGTCTTAGTTCTCATGATGACACTTAATTTAGTTTTAAAATAAAATACGAATGCCAGGCTGATTAACAATCAACTCCAATTCAGAATTAATCCACTTATACTACTTCAATCATAAGATATAGCATTACGAATCCGGCTCATCACATATATCATCAATGATGATATAAAGCACATAGTATCGATTTATGATAATTATTATTATCAACAGAAAAATAAGTCTTTGTAACTGAAATTAAAGAACGTTTTTTATTTCACCTAAATTGGAACGGAAAAGACATTTGAATGATCAACAGTTATCACTAAATGAAGCAAGGAGAAGAAGAACATGGGTGGTACAATTTGTAAATCCCTTAAATTAATGTCACTCTTTTTAATTTTCAGCTGATACGGTTATAATGCGAAATTTTTGACGAAGAAACTTACATGTCCTAAAATGGCATAAATAGAAGTTCCAAATAGTTATTTATGTACCGAGTGCGTTATATAGATCGTTGCCATCGGGCAACGTTCATCCCTCGGGCCGAATGTTACCCTCCGGGCGTTAGGATCTAGTAACTCACGTGGTGCATACAAGATTTTATTTTTCACGAAAAAATTATTTTATTTTAATGAAAAATCGATTTTAAAATCGGTTCATTGCTCCTATACTTTCCATTTTCCTTCTCATAGTAGGCATATCATTTGTTGATATTTTGACGTTTGTAAATATTTTTGTCATCATATTCAGTGAATGTCATTGCTGCTTTCTTTGTGTATTCTTATAGAAATAATGGAAATGAAAATGAATTTAACCAAGAATATCATAGAAAATGCAGCCAAAGTGAAAAAATAATATACAAGAAAAGAAATATCTTTTAGTGCTCACAGTAAAGTTTTTAACACGCTTTTATTAGCTTGGTATTATATGAGTTACCAGTACTCTTTAGTACTCTTCACGAGGCTAGAACCATAAAATTTTTGGTTTGTTTTGTGCGTAGATGGCTGTGATTTCAAATCTGAATATTGTTTTCAAATTTAAACAACTTTTTCAATTAAACTTTTTGATTATGTCGAAAATAAGATGCTCTGGTTCAAAATTTCTATTTCTGTTCTCCCCTGTACACTGTTCAGATATTTAGAAGTTTCTCATCTCAAATCCAAGTTTCCCGCAATGAACCGATTTCCATCAAGAATAAAATTTTCTGACAAATGGATAGTAAAAAAGTTTCCCATTTGGTACAAAAAATTTTGAAACTCACTGTATATATAGGTACCAGACATCAACGAAATTTCGAAAATCGTGTTCTAGAGTTCTAGAACGGATTCAAAATCACTCCCCACCTCACTTGACTTTCGATTAATTGCATACTTAATTATAATCGGGAAAAATGCAACTAAAAAAATACTATTTTCAAGGAGCATTGAACAATCTGTTGATTCTGTACGAAAATATTCAAGTTTTTTTCGAAGCGGAAAAATCCTTGTTTCTCAGACAAAATACTTAAAGACTTAAGCTTATTATAGGTTCTGTAAAGGTAAATCAAAGTGAAAACAATGCAAGTAAACCAGACTACTGTGATACAATGTCCATTTTATTGACCCTTTCTTTCTCATTAACTTCTACATAATTTGCCGTCTCATATTCTTCGAATTATATGCGTCAGCGTTTTGCTTATTATTTGATCAGCAAAACGACGTGTAATCTAAACCAAGAAATCTCTCGAGAAAATGCTAAATTCGTCATTTCATTCCTACTGAAATAAGATCACAGAAGTATTTTCAGGATCTCTCACTGCGAGACTGCTTGTTTAATTTTTTTACTACGATTTTAATTGAAAATGAACTATCATTAGCGTAGGATTTTGTTTGAATTTCATTCACCAGAATGATACTTTGAATACCATTTTGTTCAATATATGTTCACTAACAAGTTGGAATTTAACAAATTTTCTTCAATGAGAAATTGTTGCGAGTTTTAGATTTAAGTACCTAAAATCAGTTACTATATTTTTATTTCGTATTTTATTTGTGGTATACATGTTGTTTACATTTTTATCTGATTTTATATAAATTATAGTAAATATAACCAGGACGTTATATGGAAAATCATAATTCATCATATAATACGATGATAGCTAATTATAAATTGTTTTCATTCAAAGTTATTCAGCTGGAAATGTTGAAATATTAGTATGGCCACTGCAAATAATTGAAGTGATATAATAGCTATGTCGGTTTTTTTCAGAAGACGTAACCCTGATATTCATTATTTCCTTTACTTTTTAACCCCTGTAGATCTAGACATAAACTTTGGAATTGACTCTATAGGGCAGGTGATATAATGTATGTAATCATTTTCATGATCTTAGTTCGTTATCTGGAAAATAATACATGATTTTGTCAAATTTTATATATTTAAATTATTGTAGAATCACATTGATCCAATGATAACATAAATTGTGAAGAATGTTGATGAATGATAATCTTTCTACGTTTCAAGAAATTTATTGGAGGGTATAGAGCTGAAAAACTCTATTTTTGAAATATTTTTGCACACCCAAACCTCCTCCACATTGAGGGTTGAAACTTGATACGCGAATTGATTTCATGATTGGGAAGTATATTCTGAGGGGTTTTTCGCAACCATTCTCACATAGAGGTTTCTTAATGTTTCCTGGCTTTCCTCAATTTCCTCATCTCCACAGCTTCTGCTGATTGAGTTAGAGGGATTAAATTTAGTACGCGGATAGCTGGCGACTGTTTTAGCACGCTCCTATATTAGCTTGGTGTATATGAAGCTATGTAATGGAGTCTCTGAACGTTATTTTCTCTCCCTTCAAAACGTTGAATTGATTTGAAACTTTACACACTCATCAAGGATCGATGGCAATGCAATAATTTGAATAGTTTGTCTCATTATCCTGATCAAAACCTTCAAGATTAGCAATTTGTCGAATCCGATACCCGGTTGTATATTTGTGCCTAGTACGCGTTTAAAATAAATAATAGTTTGAAAAAACTAAAAAACACGCCTTTGCAGTAAACCGAACTAAAAAGTAGAAAATGAAAAATAGTTTAGAAAAACTACAAAATTTGCTTTTGTAGATAACCTAACTTAAAGAAAAAAATTATTTTCAATAAATTGAAATTGAGAATAGTGTAATTAAGTAGGGAACTATTTAGCCTATCATTTCACAGAACTAATTATGGCACTAATATGCCTATAGATCGAATGTGTAAAATTGCTAACTTTGTGATGCACGAAAATATGAGTGTTGATATTTTTAATTGTAAATACAATGTTTTCTGTAGTCAAGTTAAAAAAGTTTTATTTGGCTAACTTATTGATTTGATTAGTATTGTTGTTTTAATCTTAGTTTAATATTTTAATACCTACTTTAGATATTCAAGAATAATATGACAGACCGCCATCTGGACATATCGTGATCTGAAAATTGTAGATGTAAGATGAAAATCTTCTGTTTTCTTCCTAACAATTTTATTTAGATAATATGTCCGTAATATTGATAAAATTTTCACATTTGAATGTTTTATCTGTAACTGCTATATGCGTTAATAAAGATTTCGTATTTTGTATTTTAAGAAAAAAATTTTTGTCTTAAGGTAGAAAAGCGTGGGGCGCTTTTTAAGATGTTTCCATATTTAAACTACTTTTATCAATAACTGTCATTAAAATATTATAACAATTGATTCCAACTACCTCACGCTTTTCTACAATACGTTTTTTAAAGTTTCTTCAAACTATTACTTTTGGAAGGGCTAATCAGCATGATTTTCTCTTATTATTTCTCACTTCCCAGGGGAAGAAATAAATATTGTTTACATGATTAACGGCGCAATTATGCAGCAATGGGGTTGAAAGTTTGTAACTAGATAGTTTTGTATATCTTGGATGGGATTGTTTTTGATTCGAATTGGTTGGAGGTTGACCCCCAGGCAGTGCCGGATTAGCCACGTAGCAAGAGTAGCAAATGCTACGGGCCCCCTCAAATTAGGAGGCCCTGTGCTCCAAAGCCTGTCTGACAGTAAACAAAAATGAGTTTAGATAAGCGTAAAATATCTTGCATGCCTTAAACGCGAAGCTCTTAGGCTATGCTTCACTCACACCTGAAAATCTAAAACTCGATTTCGTCACTTTAAATCGTAGTTATAGGTTGTATAATACCTACCACGAGATACGTTGGTGTCAAAATCTACAGCAATAATTTTAAGTTGTACCACATTTCTAAAAATTGAGTGCTGGCCGTACAAGTTATGTGTTTGTACTACTTGCACTGCACTACACGCAAGTTTGTAGCACTACAAAACTAACAGGGAAATTCCCTGAATTGTCATCTATCGAGCTAGTCGTAAAACCCGAACAAATAAAATAGGATTCTATTGACTAGCAAACTATTAGAATTTGATGTACATTTATATTTGGCACAACGTAAAAAACTGTAAAAAGCTCTTTAGATGTTAGTCTAGCATTGTATATATTAGTTGCATCAGTTTACATTCCACCATATTATTGTACCACCAACACTTGTGCTTGTGACCCCCTGGCGAATGAAAAAGAGTGGCCCAAGTTTCTTGTCAGTTCTCATGGCTCAACCCCAATCAGCTAACTGACCGTAGGCAAATTGGCTCAAATAGCTATTTCACAAGTATCATGGATGTCATTTACTTACATAAATATAAATTTGAATTTGATTGTACGTATGTAGCTTTGATTAAACCTAACGAATATTTAAGATAATATACAAACTATTTTATTACCAAAGTTAGAAAAAGCCAATCAGATTGATTTGTAAAAGTAATTAAAAAAATAAAGGAAGTTTATTTCAAAAACTGGTATCATTACACGCACACGGATACGTGTTTCTACATAGCCGCTCTGGGTTTTCACGCACACACATTTTCGGTTTTATTCTCTAATCTGAGTTCAATACCATAAACTTGAGAACCTAAAGGGAACCAAGGGCCTCTTGGCCGAATTTGCTATAGGCCCCGCGCTGGATTAATCCGGCACTGCCCCCAGGAGAAGAAATAAATATTGTTTACGTGATAAAGGTCGCCATTTTGGAGTAATAGGGTCAAAATTTTGTAAGTAGGTATTTTCGAAAGATCTTGGATGGATTTAGTTTGAAATGGTTAGGGGGTTGACCCCCTGGGGGAAGATATAAATCTTGTTTACATAATAAAGGGCGTAATTTTGAAGCAATAGGATTGAAAGTTTGTGAGTAGGTAGTTTTGTATGATATGTTGGATGGGATTAGGTTTCGTGCGAATGAGTTGGGGGTTACCCCCCAGGGGAGGAAATAAAACTTGTTTACACGATAGAAGGCTCAATTTCTTTTTTTGCATTTGGAACAAAAATCATTGGTTGATGCATAGATTTTTTAAACTGGATATGTTATGAAAACATGCTTTTCTAATGCATCTCGCTGCGATAGAGTTTTTTCTTCATAAAAGAGTTCGTTCACTACTTACTCAGCACATCCATATCCTCTGATGTTCGAAGATATTTTGAAGCAGCGAATGGACAAATAAATATTATTTATTTTCGAAAGATTCACAAAAAATTTATGACATTGTCAAATATGTTCCGCCTGTACCAGAAATTTTTCGTTCGCTGAAGAATCCCTGGTAAAGTCGAAACGTCGGTCGCAATGTGATAAACATTATTTTGATTTCTTAGAAACCACAATTTCATTGCTTTTCTCATTAAAATGTTTTTACGTCAAGTAACAACCTCTATGATCCAATATATTAATTTTGTGTCTGAGTATAGGTCACTGGCGAATTGTATACAGGGTTAGAACTATTCTGAGGGGGACTACAGGGATATCGTAAACCGTTAGAAATACAGGGTGGCTTAAATTACAAAAAAGTTTCGTTATTCAGGGATAAGTGTGATGGTGTAAGCAGATCTAAAATATCTCCAATGGTTCCCGAGATATTTCAAAAAAACTAAAAATCGAGATTTTCTTTTTTTCTTTGTAACTCATTTGTTTCTGGAGATAACTTCACGAAATTCGGTTTGTAGCTATTATTCAACATTGCAATTCGACCGGCGTTGTTAGATTTTTTCTATTTTCCATTGTTACAGAGACGCGATAGTCAACTTTTTTTTTCTTATGGACGCCATGTTGGTTTTTCTTATGTAGTGATAAAGAAAAAAATTACGAATTCAACATTGTATCACACCTTACAAAAATATGAATTCACACAGCTAAAATTGAGTTTTTGTTAAAACTTTGTGAAAAGGATAGTGATTCACTTGTCATTTATTTAATGTTAAATGTAAAAATGTAAAACATTTTTCCTGTGTATTATGTATCAAACTAAAAATCATATATTAGTTCAGTAAAACAAATCTCTTTTTATTAAAAACACAAATCGAACAAAAGCAAAAAATTTATAATAAAAAAGTTAATTTTCAAATATGTTCAAAATGGTTATTTTTTTTTTCGTTAATAATGCACAACCTCGCTCTTTCTGAAATTCCCTGGATAGCCGCTCGAATTTGCTCAGGAGATATGGATCTAATTCCTTCTATAATTCTGTTGTGAATTTCATTTGTATTATGTAAGGGGACTGGATAAACATAGTCCTTTAAGACTCCCCAAAAAAAGTAATCCATCGGATTCATGTCCGGAGATCTAGCCGGCCAGTTAATGGGTCCGTTTCTCCTAATCCATTTTTCGCCGAATCTAGTATTCAAAAATTCCCTGACTTCCAAATTATTATTCGCTGGAGCACCATCATGCTGATACCAACACTCTACATAGCGTACAACTGGCAATGCCTGTAGAAATTGTTCTACATAATTTTGCAGTAGGTAATATCTAAGTACTTGGGTCCATTTAATGTACCATCGATGAAGTAGGGTCCATTATCTGGTTATTCAATATAGCACAATAAACATTAACACTAAATCTAATTTGATGTCTTGACTCATATTTTAATCGTGGGTTGGGATTTGCCCAGTGATTATGATTTCTCCGGTTAAATACACCATTGTTAGTGAATGTGGATTCATCCGACCAAAGGACTTTTGTCGGGAATTGAGGATATTTTATTAATTTTTGACAAAGCCAGTTACGGAAATTCAATCTGTTTTGATGATCGCCCTGTTGTAACCCTTGTACTATAGTAAACTTGTAATCGTGTAATTTAAAATTTTTGATACGCCTCTTCGCAACATACCACATTTCCTAGCGTTTGCAGTTGTGGAAGTTTCTGAGTTTATATGAACTTGAGCAAGCACAATTATTTCATTATGTGTAGCGGTTATGTGGAACTTGCCTCTCTTTTTTCTAAACTACCATTTTCCCTCAAAACATCTGTCCAGTTTTTGGAAAATGGTACAATTTGGCTGCATTCGTTCTGGATATTTTGCAAATAACTTTCAGATGCTATTCTGGGAGTTTCTATATGCGCGTATGTAAGTATCATACATGTGTCTTGCTTTTCCGACAACGAATATTTCATTACTTATGTTAATTAATAGGGCGTTACTGATCAAACAGGATTCAGGTTTTTACAAAGCTTAAGTGATGGTTTCACCATTACAACTGTCAACAAAGTTATTTTGACACAATTCTGGCACCAGCCTACTACTTAAACAAAAAAATAAAAAGAAGTTCAAATTTGCGTAACTAGACTCAGTATTTTTGTAAAGTGTGATACATTTTTGAATTCATAATTTTTTTCTTTATCATTCCATAAGGAGAACCAATAGAAAAAAAAAGTTGACTATCGCGTCTCTGTAACAATGAAAAATAGAAAAAATCTAACAACGCCGGTAAAATTGCTATGTTGAATAATAGCTACAAACCGAATTTCGTGAAGTTATCTCCAGAAACAAATGAGTTACAAAGAAAAAAAGAAAATCTCGATTTTTAGTTTTTTTGAAATATCTCGGGAACCATTGGAGATATTTTGGATCTGTTTACACCATCACACTCATCCCTAAATAACGCAACTTTTTTGTAATTTAAGCCACCCTGTATTTCTAACGGTTTACGATATCCCTGTAGTCCCCCTCTAAATAGTTCTAACCCTGTATAATGGTCTACGGATTGGTTTGACTGGTCAATAAAGTTACACTTTCCTTTTATGTGTCAAAAAGGATGAACGTTTATAGAAACTTAGTGTGTATTAAGCTACAGTTCCACCAGAGGAACGTTGAGGAACATTTTGTTGCTGAATGTTTCTCCTCGTTGCCAAAAGTCGAAACTTATGGCAACATACGAAAATTTCTTGTTTCCACTGAAGCACCTAGAATTGTCAATAGTTGCATATTGATTAGTAGAAACAATCAACATTTGTTGCCGAAACATAAGGACATTTTAAGGAACATTCAGGAACATTTTGGAATATTTACGGAAACGAGAAACAGCAACAAAAATATTCTTCAATGTCCTCCGGTGGAACCGTAGCTATACCGGGTGTAAATGAGTGATGGGCCACCCCTATAACTTTTTAATGGATTCTTCGATTTTTCTCATACAAAAATCAATATGGCTGACTTCTGGTTTCCCAGAAAACGATATAAAAATTAAAAATTCAAATGGAACACCCTGTATATTTTTACATATTTCAATTCTGAGGCTCCGAATACATACATTCCAACTGTCAAAAAACTTTTTCATATTTCGTAAACAGGGTCGGTCTCAGGAGCAAAGGGAAGTAATAAGAATAAGATTTTTAATTATTACTTCGTTATTTAGGAATTGAGAAAACTGATGTGTGAATCATTTTGAAGGAATTTGAAGGACCTTTTTGATATACCAGGTGGCCCATGTATGTTTCTATTTAAAAACCTGAGTTTTGGTTCGAAAAAGAATTTAATCGTTAACGAACTTCACGAAAATGAAATTTTTGAAAAATTATTACCTTGGTCGATATTTTAAATCAATTATATATGATTTAGACGACGTCGCGGCCATCTACGATGAAAAAAACAAAATGAAATACCAATTTTAAACGGCGCTAGAATTGACATTCGACAGATGGAATGTATGTGTCTGAAGCCTCCGAATTAAAATATGTAAAAATATATAGGGTGTTTCAATTGAATTTTCAATTTTTATATCGTTTTCTGTGAAACCGGAAGTCAGCCATATTGATTTTGTATGTGGAAAAACTCAAAATTATGTCTGAGATAAACCACCTAAATTTCAATAAAATCGAAGAATCCATTAAAAAGTTATAGGGGTGGCCCATCACTCATTTACACCCGGTATATTTATTCGTTTTCGTACTTCACTGCACACTGAAAATCTGCGACGAATGCTTACTAGTTTTCGATCCCCCTTCCCCCTTGGCGAGATGTCGTGAGATTTTACCCTCCCCGAATACCACGTGAGATTTTTTCAAATGCTTATTTGTTATGTGAATACAATTTTCTTATAATATTTTCTAGTTAGACTTCACATCGTACCGTATATGAAAAAAAAATATTCACTCCACTAAAAATGTATTTACTTTTAATAAATATTTATTAATAGTTAACGAATAATGTTAGGAAAATATTTGTTCATATTTAAAAAATCCAAGCGAATAGACAGCTTCAGAAATGATCGGAAAATATATTGATGGTCCATGTTTATCTTCCAACATCTTAAGTGATATTGCAAGTTATCGGCAATTAGTAATACACAATGTTGTATGTTTATTTTTCTACTCGATTTAAGAGCACAAAAATATATTTTTCTGCTTTTCTGTACAATTAAATATATGTATTATACATTCAAACTCTCCTCTTGAATCACTCCCTCTATTGCTGAAAACTGCATCAAAATCTGTTGAGTAGTTTAAAAGATCTAAGCGAACATACTTAGATTTGTTATCGTCAGTTTAAATAATTATGTTCATTTCCTATATGTACTTTATACTTTCACATTTGTACTTAGAATATTTTTAAATATTTTTAATCATAGAAACTATTTATACTTTATTAGGGTTCCGTACACAAAAGGTAAAAACGGGACCCCCTATTAAAAGACTTCGCTGTCTGTCCATCCGTCTGTCTGTCACCAGGCTGTATCTCAAGAACCGCCATAGCTAGGCAATTGAAATTTTCACAAATTATGAATTTCTGTTGCCGCTATAAAAACAAAATAAAATAAATATTTAAGGGGGGCTCCCATACAACAAACGCGATTTTTTTGCCCTTTTTTGCTCGATGTCGATAATGGCAACAGGTAGGCATTTGAAATATTCACAAAATACTCGGTTGTATTGTTACTTTAATAATAAATAATAAAATTAAAATTAAATAATTATTTGAGGGGGGTACGAAATCCTTCGTGCGCGAGTCCGATTGGCACTTGGCCGAATTTCTTTGGTGATAACAAATAAAACCAATCATTTTTAGTTCATTTTTCAAGTTCGTTATAGCCGGACCTTACTGTGTGTATATATATATATATATATATATATATATATATATATATATATATATATATATATATATATATAATATATATTATTAATACATATATACTATATATATAATATATTAATAATTGATATATATAGTATATATTAATACTATATATATATATTTATATATATATTTTAATTATATTAAATATATATATATATTATATATATATATTATATATATATATATATATATATATATATATATATATATATATATATATATATATATATTATATATATATATATATATATATATATATATATATATATATATATATATATATATATATATATAACCTCTAGTCCGATTTGAATGAAGAATTGCTCGTCGTAAACCTTGCGCATAAGATGGAAAACCCTGTCGTGGAATTTCCAATAACGCGCCCAATCTCCCAATTGTTACGAACAATAAATTTCGCAACGCCTTCGGTACTTATTGCACACACACACACACATACACACACTCGGCGAAATCGTCGGAATCGTTAGCGAGGGGAAGTAAATATTTGCCCGGTGTTTTTCGGTGAGGAAGTTTGACGAGGCTGATACAATATTTATTATCTTTATGGCCGTTGTTTCGAGCAACGCCGCGCGCTGCGGCGTCGCCCGCTTGCCGAGAGAGGCCGCCCGGATTAGATAAAACGTCCGCACCGCGGCCCCGCCCCTGTTTTCTCGGAATCGGAGAATACGGGCGATACGGTCGCCTTTATGGGAAAAAGTCACGGATGTCCCATCGCGAGAGCCGCTATCGGTTTCGAATTAGGAGGAAATTCTCACATCGATTAGGCAGACGCAGCGAAAACGTTTCGACGGCAATGAACCGAGATTAAATTGCTCCGTTTATAAGCTGATACTAATTTTTCACGACAATAAAGGCGAGTTCCCACGGTGCAACTTTGACCGATAAACAACCGAGTCGGATCAACCACTGATTCCCACGCGTCAACCCCCGTATCGAGAAATCACAACATCGTCAGGTCGGACATAGTTGCCAAATAATCTGGGAAACCCCCAGCTGATACTAAATAATTATTAGGGGAAATGAGTACCTACTACACCTAAAGCTACAGTTCTACGGGAGGAACAATGAGGAACATTGTGGAACATTTTTGTTGCTGATGCGTGTTTCTAAAAATGTTCCCAAATTTTCCTAAAGGTTCTTCGAAATTTCTTTATGTTTCGGCAACAAATGTTGACTGTTTCTACTCGTCACCCTACAAGCTACGATTCCAAGGGAGGAACATTAAGGAACATTTTTGTTGCAGTTGCGTGTTTCCGTAAATGTTCCTAAATTTTCCTTGAAATTTCTTTATTTTTAAAAGCCAATATTCAACAAATGTTGACTGTTTCTACTCGTCACCTTACAAGCTACGATTCCACCGGAGGAATATTTTTGTTGCTGTTGCGTGTTTCCGTAAATGTTCCTAATTTTTCCTTAAAATTTCTTCATTTTTAACAACCAACAGTCAACAAATGTTGACTGTTCCTACTTGTCGCCGGTTTCCATTAGTGATAGAACGATATCACTTTTTTTTGCCGATACGATATATCGGCCGATACCGATATTTACGTGCCGATATATCGTGGCGGCAAACATAACGCATATTATATTTGGCATCTTCAACTCTATTAAGAGATAAATCTCCTTTTGAGTGGTGGGAGCCAAAAAAAGGAAATTTTCCAGTTTGTACAACGCAGCTTCAGTCTACCTTTCAGCACCCGCTGCCAGTGTGTCAAGTGAACAACTTTTTAGTGAATTAGGTAATATTTACGAGCCTAAAAGAAATAGACTAAATGCAGATAGGGCTGAAATGTTGGTGTTTTTGCATCATAATATCAAAAAATTAATTTTTAAGTATTAAGTATATACTGTATTTAGTTCCTGCTACATTAGGTATATTTGTTGTTAGTAGTGTTAGGATTTGCTTTACTTTTTTGTAGAAATGTTACTATCAGAATATTTTATTTTTTTAATTTTGTTTAATAAAGTACCTATGTCATTTATGCACTGAAAAAAGATAAAAGCGCAAACATTTTTTTTTGACGATATATCGGCAATTTTCTTGCCGATACGATATGATGAGGTTGTTAGGGAGGAGAGGGTGTCCAGCGAAATCTCACTCAATCTCACGTGGGGGAGGGGGTGGTCTCATCAAATAACACGTAATTTTTTTCCGCAAGAAATAGTATAAAATTGCGAGAAAACTGGGTTAAATTAAGTAAAAATGTTTCTCCACTAAAATATGGCTAAATCATACATAATAATATTCATCGCGATTTAATTATGCACTGATAGAAGAATTTAGTAACTATAAATAAGTTCATTTGTTTAGAAACAATTTATTCATTTATTAAACTACTCAACGGATTTTAATGCAGTTTTCTGCAATAGATAGAGTGATTTACGAGGAAGGTTTTCATGTATAATACATAAATAATAATAGTACAGAAAAGCCAAAAAATATATTTTTTTGCGCTTAAATCGCAAACGCTGGCTAAACCTTACGAGATAGATCAAACGAATGTACTTCGGAATTGTATATCTTGAAAAGATTGATAAAAAAGTCCGCGAGGGTATATATTTATCTCCTGAGGATCACCCACAGTAACCATTTTTATCTTTCACATATAACAAAAAAAATATGCGTTATTTACCAAGCTATTTTTTATAATACAGTAATATTCCTTATATAATTGAATACATTACATACGTTGTACATTTCTTGTAGATCAAAACTGCCCTTAACAGCATTTCATTAAAATGGATATCTTAGCAGATATCAGACATTTCAAAAGCAAAGGCATAGCGGCTGGCGGGCAGTACGTTTCGTCGTGGTTGGTGGCTGGCGACGTGCGCGGGGTGTGCCTTGTGTCTATATCGCGCGCGACAATCACTGTTCTCCAGCCATAGAAATGAAATTATGTGTGCGATGCCGGAACGGGTCGCTAGTTGATATTATAATGTGAAAAACTTGAAACCAGTTTTTCACTGGGTATACCGATACAAGTTAAATTAATAAATTTCTTGTTAACACCCTCGGAAACCTGAAAAATTTTGTAATTGCTAAATTAAAATCATTCTTTTTGATAATATAATAAATTAATTGTGGATTATATTCATTCTTGGTAGTAATCAATTTTACCTAAAGTTCACCTTATTGTTAAGATCTTATTGTTTTCTGTTTTCCTCACTACATGAACTGTGATACCAAAATTTCTGTATTCAATTCTTTCTGATGAAGCCACCATGTGGCGAAACGTCGCGTCATTGATTCAATTAATGTATTCGTTATAATCAAACATGTATTTTGATAATATGTTGCTCCAAGATTTTAATTAAACAATATGATTTATTACTGTTGAACTTTCTTCATGTCAAACAACATTCTAAACAGCATCTATGAGATCGAATAAGTATATTCAGAATTATTTTTTTCAGTTATTATTTAATTAATGATGAATTTTGACGGATTAGTTTCACAACCATAATAACTAATATCTATTAGCTTCAATCAGCAATTAAATAGTACGAATAATAACCAATTATAAAAAATTACAATGAAAAAATCTCATAAAAATTAGAAGAATCGAGAAAAGAGGGGAGTCAGTCAGGTGTCTGAATTAATTAAAACAATTTGAAAAATACCTCTAGATTCTGAGAAAATTCTCATTATTTCCTAGTATTTCACTTGTCGTTTGGGCGGCTATTATCTACTAATTAACTTTTAAAAGAATTTGGTTTGTCTTTTCATCATTCGGATCCGAAATACGTTGTGAGATTGCTTGATTCTTAGTTACTTGATTGTAATAATTCACATCGAATTGATAAGAAATGCCTGCACTATCTATGGTTTCACTAATCTATGAGGAACTGCTTTTCTTTCATCATTCTGTGGCTTCAGTGGAGGGAAGAAGATAAGTATGTTCTATTCAAAATTACGAAAAAGGAAATGGTTTAAGGATAGTAGATCATAAATCCCAAAGAGAGTAATAGAAGGGCTAATTATTCAGAAAACAACTGAGCAACATTTACAATAATTGTAAAGAGAAGATAATTATTATCTTCTCTCCTTGGATCTTGTAGCTTCGCCTACTAAGACAGTTACGGAAGCGTTTGACATTAACTGACTTTTCCGTGTTTTTGTAATTTCAATGGTGTGATGATTTTTGTTTTTCTGTTCTGTGTTCTAACCTACAAGTTAATATAATTTGCCGGTAGCTGAGCTGCTGGTATATTTTGATACTTTTCGCAAATTGAATTGCAACTAACATTGCTTCTAGGTTATTTTTGTCACTTTTTTAATCTGTGTTATATTTAAGTTGTTTCGTTTCTTTAATTGTCAATTGTTGTTTTCAATGTATTATTTGCAGCATCCTGAATAAGAGCCGCATATAAGGTTCGAAATATTGATGTTTCCACGATTTTTTTTTGAATAATTAGCCCTTCTGACTAACGAGTAGGTACCCAAACAAATTTTCCCACTGCATTTAAAGAAACTAAACAACTAAAATATGACATAGATTAAAAAAGAGACAAAAATGACCTAAAAGCAACGTTAGTTGCAATTTAATTTGCAAAAAATATCTGAATATACCAGCAGCTCACCTACCGGCAAACTATCAACTTGTAGGTTAGAACATAGAATATCACAAAATCTTCTCACCATTGAAATGACAGAAACACGGAGAACAGTCAGTCAACGGCTTCCGTAACTGTCTTAGTAGGCGAAGCTGCACGATCCAAGGAGAGAAGATAATGTTAAAAGTAGCTCTTCTGTTTTTATGATTAATTAGCCGTTCTACTACTATTACACTTTTTAGGATTTGTGATGTAATATCCACTTTTCCGCTAGAATTATTTCCGTTTGCGTAATTTTGAATAGAATATACTAATCTTCTCTCCACTACAAAATGATGAAACGCACTTCCTCATAGATTAGTGAAACCATAGATAGTGTTGGCATTTCTTATCAATTCAATGAGAACTATTACCATCAAGTAACTGAATCAAAAAATCTCGCAACGTATTTCGGCGACGATTGATAAGAATACAAAACTAATTTTTTGAAAATGAATTAGTAGGTCATTCCCTCTCAAACGACAAGTGAAATTCTAGGAAATAATTGGAATTTTCTCAGAACCTACAGGTATTTTTATAAGTTGTTTCAATTAATTCACATACCTTACTGCACTCATTTCCTAATTTTCCTAATTTTCATGATTATTGTTCATTGTAATTTTTTCTGGTTGGATATGACGACAATGAAATAGACTCTTGTTGCACGGTGTCAGATATGTGCTCGACTGATATGGCGTTGGTAATGTTTACCGACTAAGGGCGTTTGCCCACAGAACGGTAACGGCACGATTTTCCGCGCGCGATAAATCGTACGCGATATTGCAACGACCCAAATTCACAAATTTGTCATACAATAAATGCAGCGGTCGCCCACTAGTTGAAAAATGCCGCGACGGTTTTAAATATCGTCGTGGCAGGACGTTATCGCACAAATCCGCGATTTGGCGGTCAAACAACGCGCGAATTCGTCTCACCTGACTTTTGAGCGCCACTAGGGTTAAATGAATTCTAGCCAATACTACGAAATTATCAACGATATTTCTGGTGCTGTGTTGTCATTCAGTGCGTGCAGTCCATACATGTTGTTTCTGCATCAAAATATAAAAATATGCCGCCAAATAGTCTAGTCAAAAAGTGCTTCTTTGTAAAACTTTTTTCAGCAGTCTCGGAAGAATATGAGCAAGGTGTCACTCCATTCGGAATAACATACAGATGTTTTTTGGAAAAAATAAAATTCCGCTCGCAATAATTGTAAAAGTTATAAACAATAAACCGATAGAAAAAAAGGTTTCGTTTTTTGCAATTATCTCAAAAACTAATTGAGATTTTCAATATCTGAAATAAAAATTCAAAAAGAGGACGAAATTTCATGAAGGAAGTTCCAACTCCCGGAAATGTAGGAGCAATATTCACAATTTTCTCAGAGGGCTAAAAATACGGCCGAAAACAAGTAATCTGGCTTGCGCAAATCACGTCCGTTAAGGATACTTAAAAAAAAGTTAGGGTGCAAAAATGTTTTCTAATAGTTATGAAATGGTTAATTATTAATTTTCTGCGGCTTGAACATAAATATTGCAAATATGATAACTGTATACTACTAAACTATAGATCTTTGATTTTTTCCTTTCTTGGAATTTTCGTATTTAATATGGTTGAATAATGTTTATTGTTAAAATGTGCCGTGATTTGCGCAAGCCAGGTTATCCGTTTTCGGCTTTATCTTCACCTAAGGTTGACATCACCTAAATTGCCGATGCCGGACAAAAATTCCAAAAACCCCGGACATTTCTGTGAAATTTTGTTTTTTCCCGGACACTCCGGGGAATATATAAAATAAAACGTCGTTTTCATTTATTTAAACTTTAAACCGCTTGTTTGCCATATGAACAGAAACAACAAAAAACAAATCAAATTCTATTATACACAGTTTACAGTTTTCTCTTTTTTTTGGTATCATCAAATGAAAAACAACTTATGACGATAATTTTTGTTAGATCAAAAATCATATAGACTAGATTCTACATTGTAATAGCAAATTATAGGATAGGTCATCTAGTTCGGTTAGATAGTTTAGGTACCCAAAAGTCTAAATTATTTATTAACTATAAATCAAAAGTAAGTAATAAGTTTTAATTTTAACGAGATCAAGTTCTTTTTACTAATTCAAGTAAACTTGGAATTTTTCAGACTTGCCAATTTTTCCCCAAATGTCTTTATTTTTCATCATGAATTAGTAAAAGTCGGAGCAACTCAAGTCTTTAAAATTAGACTTTATTTTGATCAGAGAAGAAAGCGTATGTGTATTTAGCAAGTTTCTCTCCTTCCTTTATTACTGCGACCCTAGCGAAAAAACTCACTCTACATTCGCATTATGAGCTGGTATACAAAAATATTACTATGCAATTCTGAGCAGTTTAGAATATAGATGTTTCGAAAAAATTCGGCCACACCTGGTTTGCAATTAATAGCTCATCTCCGTCACTAACACTCAAGCTTCACACACCCGGACACAAAATTTGTCCGGGTTTTACCCGGACATATTTTGAAAGCCCCGTCCGGACGACCCCCGGACGCCTCCTAAACTAGGACAAATCCGTGAAAACCCGGACGGATGGCAACCCTATCTTCACCCCTCTGAGAAAATTATAAATATTGATCCTTCAGTTCCGGGAGTTGGGACTTTCTTCTAGGAAATTATCTCCTATTTTTGAATGTTTTTTTCTTTCAGTAAATTGTTTATAACTTTTACAATTTCTTTGGAGCGATATATACGGCGTAGTGGGCGAGCACTCAACGGATGCGGCGCGATATATCCCGCGCGGCAAATCGTGCCGTTACCGTCCTGTGGGAAAACGCCCTAAAGAATGTTTACCGTTCAGTGTGTAAACGCTACATTATTCTAGAGCGGCAGCGGCAAAAAATCCGATCGGTAAAAAACGCCAAGTGTGTTCCCGGCCTAAGGTACAACTCTCGAAACGAATCGTCATTTAAGGTGAAACATGTTGAATTATTTTATAAAGAAAACCTATTAGTATCTATTATAGCCTCACATTTAAATATTTTATCAAATTGAAACGACAAGTTTTAAAATTGACTTTTCATTGTACGTTTTTCAGTTGAGCAACTGCGAACATATTTTTCCATTCCGTTATCAAATTTTTACTAATTTTTACCGACATCTGTTTGGAATACGGAATATATTTTAGTCCACTTAATCTTGACGTGGTTAACGATTCGTGAAATTTTAGCTTGTAGCCGACTTATCAGCCGTCCTTGAAGTTCGATTATTCGATTTAGAACAATGGCCAATTCAATGAGTTTACATAAAAATGATTTTTATCGAAATTTAGTACAGTATGAAATATATCTACGAACTCTCGGGTGCCGTAAATCAAACGGCTCTATTGCAATTGTTCAATGCAGATAAACTTACGCGTTATACAGGTTGTTCCAGATGAAACTTTTCACCTGAATATTTCGTGAAATACGATGGTTTGAGGAAATTCTGAAAACAGGTCGATTTACATCATTACTTGTTTTGTAGTTGCTTTTCCTTTGTAGATTTATATATTTTGCCATATTCTTGGTGAGTCAAACCGGGACACATTGATATGTATATATTTTTGAAAAATTAGGAGCAAAGTGGCGAGTTCATTTCTTTTTTCAAAAAGTGACGGGAGGGGAATCTGGAACCCCAAATTGTTAACTAATATTGAAGTTTCGCTTATCACTTGGTGAAACATGATTAAATACTGATATTTAAAATAAAAACACTTGGCTTTAAGTTTCACAAATATATTTGTGAAACTTAAAGCCAAGTGTTTTTATTTTAAATATCAGTACCCAAATTTTTAGTTCTACACACATTTTGAAAATAAGAAAGGAGTTTTTGATACTCAAAAATATATATTTTTCCTTTAGATTGATAATTTTTTCTGGTTTACCATCTGGAAAGAAGTATGTGAAATAAAATTTAAAATATTTCAAAAAATTGTTGAATTAAACAATCACTGGGTCTTTTTATTTTTTGTAAAACTATAACGTTTGCCTAACTACAAAAACAATTATAAAATTTTTTTTTTTGACAAGTGAAATCAATAAGTTGACAACGTTAATCTTTACTTTCAAAACAAAGCGCCCACGCCTCTCTGCCCGATAAAGTGATCGTGTACACCTCTCCACTAGGTAGCGCTCACCCTTCTCATAGGCTTGTTGTTATGATTAACCTAATGACAGCCATTATTCATTATTTTTTACATATTACAGCTCTTTTTCGGGACATCGATCAAACAGGGCGGGATATCGGGACAAGAGCAAACTACCGGACGTATGACAAGCCTATATATATATATATATATATATATATATATATATATATATATATATATATATATATATATATATATATATTTATATATATATATATATATATATATATACATAATTCTTTGATAATTATTAGCAATAACAGGCTTGGTGAATCTCAAAAAACTTGATTTTATTTGAAAGTTGACGTTTCTCCACGACATTCCTGGCTTTATCAAAACTTTTGAAATATTGAAATTTCTTTGACATTTATTGATTTGTAAAAATTTGAATTGTTGAAAAAGACTACTATGTTTCATCAAAATTTTTCGGCTGTGACCGTTCTCTGTTATTTATTACTTGCTATGCAGTCCAATATTAACATTCGAATCTGTTATTATTAGATGGTAAGGGAAACCACATAAACCTTTACCCACGTAATGTTCGAAATAGGTTCAAATTATTTTGATTTTGAAAAGTCAAAGAATAGAGTACTATTTATCTTTTTTTCAAAAAATTTTTATACGGCTGTGGCCGTCTTCTGTTACTACTTACGTGCTATTTAGGCCAATAGGGTTGAAATATTTGATTGTTGTACTTGTCTTTAAAAAGACATTACTTGTAATTTTGGAGATCACATGTTCTAAACTATACTTTCTCTTTAGAAAAATTGAAAATTCTAGATGTTTAGATTTTATCTAAGAAGATGAGTTGTTATGGTTAGAATTTGTTTGTTGAATTATTTTGTTTGGATTTATGTTGTTTCTTAGAAAAATTAAAGAATAACTACTCATCTTCTTAGACAAAATCTAAACATCTAGAATTTTCAATTTTTCTAGAAAGAAAGCATAGTTTAGATGTGATCTCCAAAATTACATGTAATGTCTTTTTAAAGAAAAATACAACAATCAAATATTTTAAACCTATTTTGTACATCACGTGGGTGAAGGTTTCTGTGGTTCCCTTTCCATCTAATATCAACAAACATGACTGTTGATATTGGACTAAATAGCACGTAATCAGTAACCATAGCCGTATAAAAAATTTTTGAAAAAAAGATAAATAGTAGGTACCCTATTCTTTGACTTTTCAAAATCAAAATAATTTGAACCTATTTCGAACATTACGTGGGTAAAGGTTTCTGTGGTTTCCCTTACCATCTAATAATAACAGATTTGAATGTTAATATTGGACTGAAAAGCACATAATAAATAACAGAGAACGGCCACAGCCGAAAAATTTAGATGAAACATAGTAGTCTCTTTTAAATATTCAAATTTTTTCAAATCAATAAATGTCAAAGAAATTTCAACATTTCAAAAGTTTTGATAAAGCCACGAATGTCGTCGCGAAACGTCAACTTTTTAATAAAATTTTTTGAGATTCACCAAGCCTGTTATTGCTAATAATTATCAAAGAGGTAAAAATAGTTCACAGGCAACAACAATTCAAATAAATATATATATATATATATATATATATATATATATATATATATATATATATATATATATATATATATATATATATATATATATATATATATATATATATATAGGCGAATGCCATCGATTTCAGATGTCTCCAGAGAAAAAAATCCTTATGACTTGAACAGGAGACCGAGTTGGCTTGGTTGAAACAATTTTTTTATTCAAAATTCGAAAAATACATGTTTTTTTTAAGAAAACGTTCAAAAGTGTCAAAATAGCTTTAATACGACGCTCACGCGTTTTTTCTCGAAAGTTATACCTGAATTTGTCGAAAATGGTATCTTAAATGTATACCGAAAGAATTTCCCACTGAAATTCAAGTTTGCATTATACTCTATAAACATCATATATTTGAGTTGGTTCGTAAACAGAGATACTAATATTTGTCTACAAAATTCCTGATTATCAGTTTCCTATGATATATATTTGGGAATATGTTTAGACTTTTTAGGTAGTTGATCTTTTATTTGGACTGCAAGATTGTCATTTAAAATGGTTTCGTGGGGTAATCTGCTAGAAAAATCATCTATTTGTTTAGATTAAATGATTCTCGTATTGTAAATAACGCACTGGGGGAATATTTTTCCTGTAGCAGTAAGGTCAAGTATTTTCTGGATATTTTTAATATTGGTCTATCGAATAAACTGTTATTTGATATGTTGAAAGTTTCATATAGGTATCATTAACATTTTCATTTCTTAAATTTTGAATCAGTGTAAAAGCATTTTTTCATTTCCGAAACAACCATAAAAATCAGCCATGCCCGCATGGCTCCTAAGAGCTGCCAGTCCTAAAGATATAGTCACCGTTGGATAATAATAATAATCTTCATTTTGAAGCATGTTAAGCACATCTTAAAATCTAATACTACACATACAACTAAATAGTGTCAACACACTAGTACCAAAAATACATCCCACCCTTACTGAGCATGAAACAAACATCAATTCAGATACTCTAGCAGGGAGTAGGGTACTAATTTAATAACCATGTCTTTTATTTTCTTCTTGAATAAACTAAAGTTAGTATTTAGTAATTCTCTTGATTTCACCCGGTAAATTATTATATACCTTTATACACATAAAAGAAGGATGTTTTTCAGTTAAGATCAATATATGATTAAGATAATCAAGATTTATAATTCTTGTCTCATATTTATGGTCTGCTATATGTATCGCAGAGCTAGTTTTGTTTCTGAAAAAAAAATATTAGGCAACTGTGGGCATTCTACTTCTACAAGTAAATACCATAGACTGTCAAGGTAACATTCTTTTCAAAAACTCCTCTACATGAATCAAGAACTCCCAAATTCTCTTTTGTATGACAAACTATCTTTGTACCTCTGAACTAGAAGCAAGATCTTTCTAATGATGTTTCAAATTTGAAAGTCCAAACCGTGGGGCACGATTTTCTTCCCAGTCTGGTATTGTTAAATCGGGCATGGTCTCTTGATTGGTAGAAATTGCTGGTTTGGCGGGAAGATCACTTGGATCGGCCCTAGACTCCAAACACCTGGGTGTTTTTCAGTAAAATTCCGTGCATTTGGTCAGGAAACAACTCAGATAGCGTGAAGTTAGTCAATTATGTTCCTCATATGTTGCCCTACAATGTGGCGCCACCTTGGACTGTTGAGAATAAGTAATTATGGTCCAATTTTTACCATATATAATTTTTGAGACTGAAAGGGAGATGGTGCATGGGAAAATGGTTCAAGGGTTGTGGCACTTCGTTAGGAATGTCAAGACTACACCAAGGGGTGTGTAAATTTGCCAAGGGGCTTCAAACTTGGACCATAGCTTCCTGGATCCGTGATTGAATGCCAAGAACGATGAAACACATTCGGTATTTTAGTCGCATTTTCCCATAAAATACATTTTGCATACTATTGCAGTGTATCGAACTAAAGCAGTGTGGAACGGGAGTAGTTTTTTTATCCGTTTCAGACCTAGACCACGATTTTCGAAAAAATCATTTTTCTTGTTTTTATCGTTCGAATCCCACATATAGAAAATTGCGTGCTTTGGGTTTGTTATATGTCTTCAAGCTTCCGCCATGGTTGGAAATATGAATATCAGGTTAGGAATTAATAATGGTACTATTAGAAACGAAATAAAAACCCTTACTTGAAAAGCGATTAACACTCAATTTATTACATTGTTTAGCACGTTTCATCACTACCAGGCTTCTTCGAAGACTTTGATAATACAATTAATTAAATTGAGTGTGAATCTGTTGAAGACTAGTGAAATGACTTTCGCTTCAGCTTTCAATGTTGAAATGTAATATCCCATTTACATGCAGCTCACTTCCGCGGCAATGAGCAGGGAAGTGGGCAGCGCGAGTGAACGAGTCCCTGCCAATACTCACGGCCTTGCCACTAATGTATGCATATTGGCATCTCCAGCGGTTCTCATTGAACCATATGAGCTGCAATTTGGTACCTTGGATCTTTGAGTTGTATAAGAAGAAACCAGCTGAGGAGAGGAAATAAATTGAGATCTTTATTTCGTTATTATAATAAAGCATGTATCGATTTAAATATTCCTTCGATGAAAAATAACTGATCTGTACGCATAGCTAGAAATTCCCGCATCACTCTTTGCCTTATGAATCTATTTTTCTTCAATTTAGCTGGAAAAAATACTTATTTTTGAGTGATTAACACCAAATTTTATTACATAGTGATGCAGGTTTCGTCTCTGCCAGGGCTCCTTGCTTCATGCATTGTAATATCCTGTTACAAAATTTAGTTTAAATAGCTTTAAAAAAATATTTTTATATATTTCTGATATAATACCTCATATACATGTAGCCACTGTCCTCCGACTTACGTCCAAATACTGCCGCCGAAGGGATAATTTATTAGTGGCAATGGCATGAGTATTGACAGGCACTCGTGCTACCCACTTCTCTGTTCACTGCCGCGAAAGTGAGCTGCATGTAAATGGGGTATTACATTTCAACATTGGAAGCCTAAGCTAAAGTAATTTCACTAGTTTTCAACAGATTCACACTTAATTTAATTAGTTGTTTTATTAATGTCTCCGAAGAAGCCTGGTAGTGATGAAACTTGCTAAACAATGTAATAAAATTGAGTGTTAATCGCTTTTCAAGTAAGGGTTTTTATTTCGTTTCTAATAGTACCATTATTAGTTCCACACCTGATAATTATATTTCCAACCAGGGCGGAAGCTCGAAGAAATATAACAAACCCAAGGCACGATTTTCTATATGTGGGATTCGAACGATAAACATATGCAAACTTGTAATTTCCAACCTAAAATTTCGACGTTGGAACGCGAAGAAATTCAAAATAATGAGGGTTATACAATAAAATGTCAACACATTAAATATTCATGAACTGATGTTTGAAGTTCCAGTTGACACTCTGCATTCATTCATCTATAGGGGTCACAGGAAACGGGACTGACAGCCGGTCCAAGTTCTGGTAAATAATGGATTATTTATGTTGAGGCATTCCTTTTCGATAGTCATACAGGGTGTGTTTGGTGGAATAATACGATGAGAGGTGACTGTTTGGATGGCTTTTCGATTAGAGTTATGTTCTCTGTGCGGTGTTATTACACATTATAATTGAGCAGTATAGTTATTAACGTAACAAAGCCGATATGTAGCAAATAACGGATGAGGTTGGATATTGTACTCCGAGGCGCAGCCGAGGATTATACTAACCGAATCCGTTATTTGCGTATCGGCCGTGTGTCGTTAAATATTTTTCGTAATCCCGTTGAAAAATTATATTTTGATTCCGAAGAAAGAAAAAACCCCGTACCTCGCAATTCGAAAGAAAAATCCCAACGTCGTGCACTCTGTTGTCATGGAACAGTTTGACAGTTTTATAAACAACGTCAGTTTTTTGTGTTCTCGAGTTCGCTTTAACGACGACCATGGATGAAATTGAGGAACAAAATCAAATTCCTTTAGAAATATTGGGAGAATCATGTGCAGTGCAGCGAGTGTTGATTAACTGCCGAAAATGACTCAAGAGCGATATCAAAAAGAATATGAAAATTTTGAAATGTGGCGTAAAAGCAAGAATGTAAAGGTGGTTGATGAAGATGTATTATTAGCCTATGCGAAATGAAAATCAGAGGTTTATTTTCCCAACTCGCTGTGGACCAAGATTTCAATGTTGTTATTGTAAGCAGAATGATGTTTTGAAATAAATATTTGAACAAGTGATATCTTAACGGCCGCCGGCCGTTATGAAATTATAACGGCCGGCGGCCGTTAACACTGACTTTTCAATTGTCATCTGAATACCGCTTAATCAAAATAACAGTATGGGATTACGAAAATTATGTTAACTGGACCGAAATTGATTTACATAAACAACTTGATTTTAAATTTTGGGTTGATTTGATCAAGATATGTGGATGGTATTATTTTTGTTTTGCTGGTACTCTTAGGCAACTCGATTGCTTTCAAACATTCATTAACACTTCACACCCTAATATAAAATTCACTTTAGAGGCGAAAAGAGATAATTCGCCAACTATTTGGATTTGAAAATAACGAAAATAAATTGATTTAAATAATAATTATAACCCCAAAATAATAGACAATATAAAGTATAAACTTTAAAATGAAAAACACTTGGCTTATGTTTCACAATATAAAAAAATATTTAGATACTGTATTTAGCAGTAACGAAAAGTCGACATGTTTCGAGTTATGAACTCATTATCAAGACTGACTACAGGAGAGTATTACAACGTATTTTATAAGACAGACAAAAGCAAAGGTGATACCTGAAAATCAATTTGTTCGTTTACAAGGTGTAATTGACTATTATGACTATTATGGGCGGAACTTATTTCGAGAAACGAACAAATTGATTTTCAGGTATCACCTTTGCTTTTGTCTGTCTTATAAAATACGTTGTAATACTCTCCTGTAGTCAGTCTTGATAATGAGTTCATAACTCGAAACATGTCGACTTTTCGTTACTGCTAAATACAGTATCTAAATATTTTTTTATATTGTGAAACATAAGCCAAGTGGTTTTTATTTTAAAGTTTATACTTTATTCTTTATGATGTTTCACCAAGTGATGTGCGAGAATTCAATCTCAGTTATAGACAATATAATAAAAAGTTCTTCAAAAATGCGATTGGCCCCCTTATCATTTTTTAAAATCTCAAGGGGCCTACAGGTTAACGCCGGTTCCGCATGGCCAATGGGCTTCAAACGAAGTCATTACCCAACAGATAATCATATTTAGAACCTCTGAATTTCATGGAACATACACAACACCCTAGAAAAAGGTGGGACTCGAATCCACAATCCTCGGTTTACAAGCGATACACCTTACCGCTGGGCTACCGAGGCCTCAATTGAAATTTGAGAAGGAAGAGAATCACCAATTTCAATTTTAATTTAATCGGTGATTGTTGAAAGGGTACTAAGTCCATTTTTCATTTAAATTGTATTTGATATGGGTTTCTATACCAAATTATATCCCCGACCGTTTGGTGTTGAAAGGAATTAAGTCCCATTCTAGGAAGCACTAATAATACGTACGTACTGGAGAGTTGAAAGGTACTAAGTCGCGGACTTAGTTCCATTTAACTCTGAACAGGAGGTTGAAGATGAATAATTTGTCGTGTTTTTGCTTCATAAGTAGGTACTTGTTTTCCATTTGGTATGTTTGTGAGAATTATTGTTCATTTCTATGTGTTATTTCTCCAATAAAGTATATTAGTTTAATCATAACTACTTAATTTTGTTTTACTGATTGTTGAATGGAAGTAAGTCCTTGCTTTAAAAAAATAATAAAAATACAAAAATTGGAAATAATAATAATTTCTTTTTATTTACTTTTATTACGCTGACTGCATGTATCAATGAAATTAAATAAATTACTTTTAAACATATTTTTTCAATTTACTCAAAACTTTCATTTTTGGACTTAGTACCCTTTCAACAATTACCGATTCAATTATTTAATGGTTATTGTAATAAGTTTTAATTGGTAGTATGTATTTTCAGAAGGTTTCAGACCATAATTTCAGAACACAAATGTACCTTTGTTAATCAAAAATCGGATTCATATTATGCCATCAAATTATTAAATGCTGAAATCAAGAGAATTAAACTAAATTTCCTATAATAATTACAGATAAATAAATACAACCATTCAGGTCTACTATTGAATAGCCAAATTGATCATACTACATGACCCCTTCTTAATCTTTTCAAAATTACAATTCTTTGTACGAACATGCTAAAGTATTTAATTGCATGAAACATGATTTCTTTCTCATTTCGTAGAGCTTCAATAATGCTGTTATAGATATTTTTCCACATTTCGACATAAGATCACCATAGATTGATTATTCTGCTCAATTTTAGTTATTTGTGAAATTTTTGAGGAACTACCGTGAAATATTATGGTCTTTCTAATGAAGTTATGTAGCCTTGGATTTTGACCCTAATTCGGGCTTTACCTCAATGAATAAAATACATCAAAATAGAGTCTTGAACTAATTCAGATCTCAAAGAAAGACCGCAGTCACCAACATGCGGAAATTACTATCATATTCATGAAAACCTGGTTTCATTCAATATAATTTTTTATCAAGTACTAAACATTGAAAAACAAGTAGAATAATTGCACATATAGTTAACGATAGCTATTACATTTATCATCGTGCTGATAATATATATATATATATATATATATATATATATATATATATATATATATATATATATATATATATATATATATATATATATATATTATTAACTATATAACTTTTGAAAGATTGAGATTAATTTGGCGAATTTTAGTCCAATATCAGGAGTCAGGTCTGCTAATATAAGATCATTGAAAATTAAGAGACACCACTTTTATTTGCATTAAATTTTTCACGGGTGTGACCGTTTTTACTTACTGATTACGTGGTATTCAGTCTATTATCAGTAGGTAGCTCTAGTAATATTAGTTGGTAAGGGAAACTTCAGAAACCTTTACCCACGTAATGTACAAAAGAAGTATCTACGTGAAATTTAACTCTACTATGCAAACGTATTTTATCGGTGTTGCTGTGTATAGGTACACGACTTACAGTTGTGGAAGCCCGAATTCAATAACAATTTCGATATTCTTTTGTTCCCGAGTTATTCACCTTATTGTACGGAATAATATGTTCTGACTTATTTTTCGCGATTTTCCGATTATTTTTTTAATTTACTCATTATGAATGTAAATAATTAAATAAAATGAGTTCTAACATAGTATATATAATGAACAAAAACAAAATTTGAATTCACTAAGTTTATTATCACAAAAAGACAACACTGCAATTGCAATTTCGGTCACTAGACCATCATCGGGCAGATTGAGTTAAGAACTGAATATGGGTGGGAATTTTTTTTTTTTTTTTTTTTTTTTTAAATCGAGGTGAAAACTTCAAAAGCGAGACCGGTTGCTAACCCGGCCTGTGTGGGATTCAATAGTTGATATATATTTATATATATATATATATATATATATATATATATATATATATATATATATATATATATATATAAATATATATATGCAATATTGCCTACCCACTAAAAACACCTCTGTCCTTTCGGTTTCCGGGCGTTAGCCTACTAAACCTCCAGTCTCGCACTTAGATTAGGACTCACGTGCTGCGGTCAGCACTAGAACCTGTTCTCTTCCTTGTGTCTATATTTCAAGACCCAAGTGTATGTCTCTCTGCGTCGCGGCGCATTTAAGAAATTCCATTGCTCGCCTAAATTTCCGAAGAAATCTAGGTACAGCTAATGGATGGAAGTACCTGAAAATAAAATAATTATTAGTGCAATTGATCTCTAGGTCTTTTGTAATAGACTCTCATTCTTTGTGCGGCCTCTTCTGGATCGTAGTTTGTCAATTCTCTGAGCTCTTGATTTTGATGCTCTTTTATTGCCGTAAATATATTTTGCGCTTTTCTCTTCATAAATTCTTTGATAGGTTCATATTCAATATCTCTATGTATTTGTTCATTTCGAACATACCATGGTGCTCCCAATGTTGTTCTAATAAATCTATTTTCCGTACTTGCTATCCGGTCTAGGTTGCTTTTTGCAGTGTATCCCCACGCTACTGATCCGTACGTCAGTTGTGGTCTGGCTATGGCCCTTATCAGGGCTATCTTGACTCTGTTCGTCATCTTGCTCTTCTTATTGATGAGTGGATACAGCTGCGCCATTGCTGCTTTAGTCTTTTGTACTGCTTTGTTTACATGTTTTCTCCATGTTAATCTCGCATCCATAGTTACTCCCAGGTAAGTAACTTCCTTAGACCATCGAATATCGTTGTTTTCTATCTTTATGTTTTCTATTGGGTTTTGCATCCTTTTCTGGAATAAGATTGCCTGGCTCTTCTGGCCATTGATTCCTATTTTCCATTTTACGCACCATTTCGAGATTTGGTTCATCTCTTCTTGTAGCCTTTTACATATTATTCCTACGTTTCTATGTGTGGTGGTTATGGCAGTATCGTCAGCATACAGGGATAATCTTGTGTTCGTTGTCTTAGGAATGTCGTGGGTATATATCAGGTACAGCAGTGGGCCTAGTACGGATCCCTGGGGAACCCCTGCTTCTGTATTTCTTGGTTGAGATCTTGAGGGGTGGGAAAGAATTATTGCAGGTACCTAAATAGACAAGAGGAACACATTTCAAGAAGGGCTAATCGAAGTGGATTTCCCAAATTGGTACAATAAAATTTTCTTAGAAAAATCATTATTGTTTGAATACACTAAATATAGGAGAATGTATCAAGTTAATCTGGTCGTTCAGCAAGATATATTTTGCTTTATGATTGAGTTCAAAAGTGTCTAATAATTCTAAGTAAGTTAGTTTGGTTCCTTTCGGTAATTTGTGCATAATTTGAAAGTTATCTATTTGTGGAAACGGGTGGTGGTTTTCACGGCAATGATTTGAAAACGTTCATTCCGTTTTATTTTTCAAAAAAGATTGTTGGTGTTCTTTAAATCTTGTCTTGAACGATCGACCAGTCTGACCTATATACACTCCTTTACATACAGGACAAATCAACCTATAATCTCCTGAACTTTCAAATTTTGAAGTGATATCTTTGGCATTGAATAAAAAGTTTATAAGTTGATTTGTCCTGTATGTAAAGGAGTGTAGGTATATTGGTCAGACAGGACGATCGTTCAAGACAAGATTTAAAGAACACCAACAATCTTTCTTGAATAATAAAACGGATTCAACCCGTTTCCACAAATAGATAATTTTCAAATTATGCACAAATTACCGAGAGGAACCAAACTTACTTACTTAGAATCATTAGAAATTTTTAAACTCAATCATAATGCAAAAGATATCTTGCTGAACGTCCACATTGATTTGATATATTCTCCTATATTAAGTGTATTAAAACAATAACGTTTTTTTCTAAGAACATTTTATTGTACCAATTTGGGAAATCCACTTCGATTAGCCCTTCTTGAAATGTGTTCCTCTTGTCTGTTTAGGTATCTGCAATAATTCTTTTCCACCCGTAAGCGCAAATCTATAATTATGTATTCAGTTCTTAACTCAATCTGCCCGATGATGGTCTAGCGACCGAAATTGCAATCGCAGTGCATATTTTTCGAAGAATTTTTGTGATAATAAACGTAGTAAATTCAAATTTTGTTTTTGTTCATCATGTTAAATTATCACGTAGTAACGACGGATTCCATCAACTATAGTATATATATTTATTTATCATAATTTGTGGCGATCTTTTCCAAGTGTTGTGTGGTTTCACTGAACATTTCAGTTTCATTCAAGAATATATGTTTCGCAAATTAACGTTAACTTCCTTGTCTCCAATTGTTCGTCCACACAAAGGAATTACCTATCTAGAACAGAGTTATCGTTAAGCTTATCACTACGACCACCATGCTGTTACCGGTTGTTAATCCCAATCATATCATAAAATATTCTTTTACGATACTATAATTAGAATTCCTTGGATATGAACTACAATATAGGAGAACTTCAATCCTGGAATATATGCAATGAAGTTGCGATATAATTTCACTGTTCAAAATTAAGGCCTTTATATTATTATTATTTGTACGTCGTATGTTCACTTCGACGAAAAGTTTAAATTGATATTTGTGGAAAATGGTTGAAACAGTTCCTCTATTCATGAAGTACCTGTGCGACCGTTCGATATTTTTTTTTTTGAAAAACCGTGTCTTTTCGGAAAATACGTACCTAGATAAATTGAAGTTAACTTTTTTCTTGAAATATTTTCTTGGCATTGTGGTATGCACATGTTAACTACTAATAAAAAATGAACCGTGTTTTTGGTCTATCCAAAGTCAAAACATCAACATTTCAGGTGCAGGTTTTGACCACTAATCGTATTGTTTCCGATTCCTCTTCATTCGACTTCCCCCTTCTTCACATTCTCCTGAAGATGGCTTCAAAAGGAAACGTCGAGATTTTCTGATCTTTTAAGCTATATATATATATATATATATATATATATATATATATATATATATATATATATATCTATATTTATATATATATATATATATATATATATATATATATATATATATATATATATATATATATATATATATATATATATATATATATATATATATATATATATATATATATATATATATATATATATATATATATATATATATATATATATATATATATATATATATATTAAGAAGGCCGATGAGGCCTCGGTAGACCAGCGGTACCGCTTGTAAGCCGAGGATGTGGGTTCGAGTCCCACCTTGCTCTTGGGTGTTGGTTATGTCCGGAATTTAGTGGTTCTATTTATAAGATAAATTGTTGGGTAATTTACATCGTTTACAAGCCCATTGGCCGTTCGGAACCGGCGTTAAACTGTAGGACCCTTGAGATGAAAAAAAGAAAGCCGATATATCGGCCTATCGGCCATTTGTTTATTTCCTTACGGTGGCTCTCGGGAAATCCGCCATATGGCTGCATATGTTGCGCTATCGTCGTCACAAAAAATGAAAGTGCAGTTTGTAAAATCTGCAAAAAATCTGTTTCATTGGGCGGCAAAGAAAAAAAAGCCTGTCTGCACCAGCTCGAAGTGTCGCTAGCGAACAAGTTTTTTCCGAGGCTGGTAATATTTACGATTTAAAACGTAGAAATCCTGTTATTTTTGCATCATAATTTGCCGAAGTTAAATTTTCCACATTGAAATACTCGTTGAAATACCTATTTTCGAGTTTACTTAAACCTTTTTTGGTTGATATTCTTCTGTTTACATGTTACTGTTTTATTTATTTACTTTTTCGAGTCACAAAATGATATGTCTCGTATTTACGTGATTTTTTTCATTGTTACATATTATGCATGTATTTCATGATAAATAAAGATGTATTTTTGACATAAAGAAATTATCGGTATATCGGCCGATACCGATAATCGGCCAATGAAGCGGATACGCCGATATAGGTATCGGTCGATCCCTAATATATATATATATATATATATATATATATATATATATATATATATATATATATATATATATATATATATATGTACAAGGATTGATCGTTTGAATATATAAGAGTTTTTTGTGTGTTAAATTACGTTTTTACAAAAAATACAACTATATAGGCGAACTTGAAAAGAAAAACACTATCGAAATACTAAATTTCATCCAAATTGTTAGAGTTGGTGAATTAACTATCTTCTTCCTTTCAGACTCACAACAATGCCTTCCATACTGACGACACATGGCAGTGGTCAACGGACGAATCGAAAACTGACCAACTTAAAACGGACGAAACTATTACCATCTTGAAGAAAAGAATCGTGGAGTTGGAAAATGAAAATAGAGATTTGGTCGCCAGCTTGGACCAGTTAGATCAAGATCATCAACAGAACAATGAAGAATTGGTTAAGTTAAAGAGCAAACTCGAAGAGGATTTGGAAATTGTTAACGAAAAATATGAAATACTGAACATGAAGTATAATAAACTGGCACTTGCCGAGAACGCGTATAAAAAGAAGGCGAACGAATTGAAAAGTAAATATGAAGAACTGTCACAGAAGAAAGAATCGGTCGCTTTGAAAAATGATAACGAAGATTTATCATCTAAATATAAACAACTACAGGATGTCAAGGCTCAGCTTGAGGATAAAGTTGCTTCGCTTGTAGAAACAAATAGAGGATTAGAGCAGTTGCTTCAAGATAGTAATTCTGGGATAGAATCAAAGCGTTCCGAAATGGCGTCGAAAAATCAACAGTTAGAAATTGAAAATAAAGCGCTGAGAATAGCACTCCAGTCAACAAAAGATGAAAGAACCTTCGATAAAGATATACTGAAAGAATATGAAACAAAAATTGAAAATCTTGAAAATCAGTTGAAGAGAACTGAAAGTGCTGTTCAATCTGTGAATCTTTCGAGTGAAGCAACGGAATCGCAATTGGAGACCACCGACATGAATCTTTGTTATGAAAAAAGAATTCAGGACCTTGAAAATGAATTAGAAGAAGAGAAGAAGATGGAAACTGAAATGCGTAAGAAATGTTTGGAGCTGGAAGAACTCAAGAATAAATTAGAAGAATCGAAAGAGGCGAATGGAAATACGAAGAAAATATACGAGGAGCAAATTGAAGATCTAAAAGGTCAACTGTCGAAGCTAACAGAACATTTGAAAAATCAGGAGCAATTAAATCATTTAAGTGAAACAATCGAATCCAAATTTGAGAACAACAACGCGAACTTTAGTTATGAAGAAAGAATTCAGGATCTTAAGAATGAATTAGAAGAAAAGAGGAAGATGGAAATTGAAATGCAGAAAAAATGTGTGGTGCTGGAAGAATTCAAAAATAAATTGGAAGAATCTGAAGAAGCGAATGCAAATGCAAAGAAAATATACGAAGAACAGATTGAAGATCTAAAATGTCAACTGTTGAAACTAACAGAAGAACATTTGAAGATCCAGGTGCAATTCGCTGAGGCGGAAAAGGGTTTACAGGAATATAAGTCTCTATATGAAGAATTAGTGGATAAAAGTACTAGTATTCATTCTGAATATGAGCGTATAATAGATAATCATCTGAGGGACTATTTGGATTATAATACATCAGGCACTATCATCGACGGGAATGAAAGTTCATTGCTTGCCATATTTTCGCAGCGTATGGAGTCTATCTCCAAAATCATTATTGATTTGGAAACAAAATGCAGTTCGCTGGAAACAAAACTATTCGAACTCAACCAGACTAAAACCGACCTACAGAACGAGAAAAACGCAGAAATAGAAAGGTTGATACAAAACTCCGAAATGCTCACCCAGGAGCTGTTGAAGAGGTCACAAGAAATAAAAGATGTAGAAGACGAATGTTCTCAATTGATGAAAAATAATGATCTTCTGATAAACAAACTGACGGAGTCGAAAGAAACTGGGCTACAGACTATTTACGAGTCTAACGAGGACAACGTAGTTCTATTCGAAAAACAACTTGAAACGGCCAACAAGAAAATCGAGGAGTTGGAGAGGAGTTTATCAGATCATGATTCGAAGCATTCTTCCGCAAATTCGGAAAGAATATTAGAAGAAGAACCGAATGCTTCAGAACAGTTGAAAAAGTCGTGTGAAGAACTGAAAGAAAATCTGGATAGGCAACGAAAAGAGAATGAACGTCTTCAGAAGCTCGTCGAAGAGCTTGAACATAAACTAGAAACGGCAGAAAATGAAAGGAACAATTGCAGAACTGTAATTGACAAAATGAGACTTGATTTTGAAACGACCGAATATCAGTTTACGGAAATGAATATTAATTTGGAAACCTTGAGCGAGGAAATAGAAAAACATAAATTGAGGATAGATTCTTTGGTTTCGGAAAACGAAAGTTTGAAATTATTGAAAAATGATAATGAGCGAAACGAAGAAGTACTGAAGTTAGATAAGGAGGAATTGAGGCGCTCAATAGATCGTATCAATGATTTGCAATCGAAAATAGAAGAATTGGAGGTTAAATACGCAAGCGACATGCATATAAAAAATGAAGAAATTGAAGAACTACAAAAGGAATTGGAGATTCGTTCGGATGAAGCCTCTTCACTACAAGAACAGCTTGAAAATATTTCTGTATCTTCAAAACAGATTCAAGCTGATTTCGAAAAACTCAAAACTGTGAATAAATCTTTTACAAGTTTATATTCGAAATTATGCGAGATAGTGAACGTTGAGGTTCGTGAGGAAATAGATGGTGAGATTCTTCAACACGTTTCAAATCTAGTAGAACAAGCGAAAAACCTCGAAAATGAAAACGTTCGCATAAATGCCCAAATTGCCGAATATCAGAACAAATTAACATCAACCGAAAATAACGTAGACGCGCAAAAAGAGTTACAGGATTTGATGGCATCGAGAAACGAATTGATAGCCATCGTGCAAACGAAACATCAAGAAACCCTCACGTACCACGCTGAAATTCAACGTTTGTCGGAAATCCTCAAGATGGAAACTGCCAAGAACGTCAATTTGGAAAACGAGATCGAAACGTTGAGCAAAAACCAATGTTCCGTCGATACGTTGAATGCGAAAAACGAGGAAATCGAAAAAATGACCGATCAAATCAGTTTTCTCAGAGAGAAGTGCGACGTTTTGGCGCAAAATATGCTCGAGGAACAACGGAAGGTTGAGAACGAAAAACTTACTTCTTTGGAGAAAGAAACAACGATCTCCAAGAAACTAGAGAGGCTACAGAACCACTTGATGGAAGTTGAAGAACATTATACTCAGGAGTTGTTGCAGTCTGAGCAAAAAATTGCATTTTTGCAGGTAGGTCTGAATATCCATTATATTGTCATCTTTTCGCCGAAAATAATAGGCTATTGCACAGTAAATCGAATTATATATATATATATATATATATATATATATATATATATATATATTTTAAATAATAATAGTCTTTGATTTTCAATTTTAGTTCGTTTAATAAGAGTATAATAACTAATATGAGAAGGGAAATTCAAATGGAACTATTAATTCTTCTTCAGGGTGAAAAAAGACCAAAAAACTGAATGTAAAGACCAAAAAAGTTAAATGTATATTCATTGTATTTCCAGAAGCTCTGAAGAAGAATTGAATTATATTCGAAACATTGGCAAAGAATGAATAGTTCCACTTGAATTCTCCTTCATTATATCCTTATCAAACGACCTGAATGAAATTATATATATATATATATATATATATATATATATATATATATATATATATATATATATATATATATATACGAGGTATGGCAATTTGAAACCCGGAATCGGCCGATATCTCCCGAACTAAACACACCAGCCGGCGCGTTCTGGTCTCGTTCGAAAGAGGGGACTCTTCAGTAGTACCAGTTAAATTTTGAACGCGGTATCACGTTTAGTTTGTGTTTCCCGCGTGTTTTTGTAAAGCAAGGTTTTTTCTATACGTCGCGAAAATGAGTGACCTAATTAAGAGGCAACGCGCGGTTATCGAATTTTTGGTTAAAACAAACGAAACCTCCGCGGAAATCTTTCGTAAACTTAAAGACGTGTATGGAGATGATTCTCTGTCGAAAAACTGCCGTGTTCGAGTGGGCAAAGCGGTTCAGGGAGGGACGTGTTTCGATAGAGGACGATCCGAGGCCGGGCGCAGCCGTCATCTCTCGTACCCCCACCAATGTCGATCGTATCCGCACGTTGGTAACATCAGACCGTCGGTTAACACTCCGAGAGTTGTCCTACAAGTTAAACATCAATAAGGAAACCATTAGGCAGATTTTACACGAGGAGCTAGACATGAGAAAGATTTGTGCAAAGATGGTGCCGAAAATGCTCACGTTGGACCAAAAACACCTTCGAATGTCCATCTGCAGTGACCTTTTAGAGAAAATTGAGACAGATGGGAGGGACTGGATGAGTACTGTGGTAACCGGAGATGAATCTTGGATATTCGAGTACGATCCCGAAACGCGTAGACAGAGTCAGCAGTGGGTGAAACGCGGGGGGGAGCGCCCGAAGAAAGCCAGGATGTCCAAATCGAAAATGAAGTCCATGCTCGTAATTTTCTTTGATATCAAAGGCGTAATTCATCGGGAATACGTTCCAGAGGTACAAACAGTGACCGGACTGTACTACCAAGGTGTCCTTGAGCGGCTGAGGGCCCGTATTTTCCGCGTGAGGCCCGAACTCGCGGAGAATGGTTGGCTCCTGCATCATGACAATGCACCTGCACATTCGTCGATACGAATTCGCGAGTTTTTAGCCAAAAAAAGCATCGCAACGTTGCCGCACCCCCCCTACAGCCCCGACCTCGCTCCCTGCGACTTCTTCCTATTCCCAAAGATGAAGCAGTACCTGAAGGGGACCCACCACGGCGGTGTACAGGAGGCGAAAGAAGCTGCGACGGTGGCGCTGAACACCCTAACTGAAGACGACTACCGTGGGTGCTTCGAGGCGTGGGAGCGGAGGTGGAAGCGGTGCGTGGAACTCCAAGGAGACTACTGTGAAGGATTATGATCGAAATTTCGCCGAAAATTAATTTAGCTGCCCCTCGGAGCTCGATTCCGGGTTTCAAATTGCCATACCTCGTATATATATTCGTATTTGGGATTGTATTTTAGAACAATACTATAAAAGTGGGAGTTAATTCAATTCAAAATTTCGGCATGCCCAAATTTTGAGGGTAGTGGAATGGTTATGTTATACGATTTCTGTGTAGATTTTGAACAACCTATCCAAAATTAATCTTCCTAGGGCCATTTGGCGTCGATAGAAAGGGTAAAACTTGCTTTTTGAAAGCTTTGCTCTTCAAATTGAGTAAGATTGCTGAAAAATCATGTGTGATTTGCATTATGCTGAAGAAGTGGCGTTTGGAAGTGTCTTCTTCTTTTTTTCGCAATTTTTTTTTGAAGTTTTGCGCTACAGTCTACAGCCCTTCTAAGTTGAATTGTAAGATAGGATTTTTCTATAGCGGACTTTTTAAAGACTGCTTTGAGTGCTACAACTTTTCTTTTTTTCATAGAAGGTTTTAGATATCTCTAACCGTTAAGGCAGCGAAATTGAATGCCACGAAAATTTTTGAAATTGGATAAGTAGTTTTTGAGTTTACCTTCTACATTCTAACTTACAAACATACAAACCTGTCCTATTTATAATGTTAGTATAGATATAGGTATATTTTTCATTTTAATTTTTTTATCAGTTAATTGAAGGCCGTTTTACTTATTTTCATGTTTGTGACTTCATCAATATTCATTTTATATAATATTGAACAACCTTTGTGTCTATTTCTCGTAAATTTAGTTTGAGGAGTAATTAATGTTGTTTTAGGCAAGATTGAATGAAATCGAGCAACGAGAAAAGGATTCCAGTACGTTGTATACGTCAGTGAGTATAAGAGCTAACCAACAGAATGAGTCTCTTCAGCAGCAGTTACAGTCTATGACTAGTCAAAGGAATGAGATCAGAAGGCAATTGATGGACCTAGAAGATGAGAATAATGTGAAATCAGCTGCTCTCTCTAATCTGCAACTGGTTCTGGAGCAATTTCAAAGAGGTATATAACTTCAACATTTGAAATATCCGAATTTCGAAATGAAAATATGTTATTTCTGAAGAAACGTTGAAATTGTGCTGCCTATGCACCAATGTAATAGGGTTTCTTCTACTGAGCTTAAAGATATGTGGTAAAAACGAAGTCTCAGGCTATGAGTTTCAATTTGTTTTCAAAATTGACATATATAAGAAATAAAGAGGAAGCACGTTTATTATAAAAGTAACTTATATAAATAACATTCTCAATAAGATATTGAATTCCAAATTCGAATTGCGATGAAGCTATTTCATAGTGTAGAATAAAGTGTTTCCTTGTCAATTAATCATTTGAATTCTGAAAAATCATCTTATATCTAGAAGAACGGACAACAGTTGGCTATCATTCATTTGTCGCAAATGAAGAAGAAGAAAATATTTAGTCATCACATGCTACATCTACCACGGTGATACAAGTTCCCTGTTAATAATTACCCTCTCATTCATTTGAGGTATTTCCACCTTCATCTAATCAAATTTAGTTCTAATGAATATGAAAAAAATCGTTGAAATATTTAATTATCAATCTTCTTGCCTGTCGAACTTGCAGCTTTAGCAAGAAGATCTTTGTGTCCGAAAAACCTAAAATATCACTCATCTGCCCCTTGTGGTGCCTAGGAGCTGCCAATCCTATTGTTATATGACCCTTCCCTAGAAGAGGAGATCCGTTTAGATTGTCAATATTTCTGTCGCATGATTTTATCCCTGTCTTGGACGGAATGCTCCAGCATATTGACACTTTATCATGGAGCTTGTAGACGGAAATTGGTGCTCTTGTCCAGCTGTCTCTTGTTTTGACCCTAGGGTCCAAAAATCTTCTTTTATGGGCACTTTTCAGTGAAATGCTGTGCATTTTGTCTGTACACAACCCAGAGACTCGAAACTTGGCTATATAGGTTCCCCATATATTGCACTACAATCCCGTTAAGCCCATCTGAAGTGGCACCATCTTGGTCAAACGAACCGTTGAAAATTTCTCATTTTAATAAAATTTCTCCCATATATAGAACCATTTTTGAGAGACTAAGATATAGTGGGAGTGAAAGAAATGGTACGAGAGGTGTGTCCCTTCTTCACGAATATCAACAGGCATGCAACATGTCAAGGCAAGGGGTATGTAATTTGAACCATAGTTTCATGGGTGCCTATGATCTGGCGATTTAATGCTGAGAACCAAGATCTTTTCGTTATTTATAACTAGAGCACTTGAAGTTTTACAAAAAGAAAACAGTAAAAAAAGGACAAAACAATTTTTAGAAACCTTTATTTTTGACTCAAAATATCTTTCAATTCAAAGATTCTTCTGATCAATAATTGCTGATCTATACGCAAAGCTTCAAGTGTCCCATCAGCGCCTACTTCATGAATCTATTTACTTGTGAATTTTCCACATTTTCACATTCATTGTGTGACGGAAGCAAAACGTATTACATTGTTCATAATGGAGAGTACCCTCTTAAGATTATTGCCGTAACAAAATATTCACCACTACAAAAATCTCTTTCAATCAAATATTTGATATTTTTTGTATTTTTCGACGCAGATAAAGAAGCGGACGTTATGCGAGAAACTGATCGAATCAGGAGACAGGTGAAACAAGAACAAGAAAAACAAAATGAGTTGAGGAACGAAATAACCAACCTCCAATCGCAACTGAAAGAAAGTAAACAAGGATTGCAGGCAGCCCTACGACTAACGGATCAGTTGGAAATGTCCAAGTCTCAAATAACCAACTTGAAGGAAACAGGTCAGTATTTATTTAATTGATGTGAAGTAGACTCGTCAGTCCATACGAACTAGTGTTAAGAATTTATAGTTTACTTGGAATCTTTGAAGTATGATACTTTATTCTCCTACAACTGAAGTTCGGGTTTGGTTCGATTACATTCGGAAGAGATTACTTAAATATTCGGGCACATACATAGAAGAATGATATAATATAATCAGTAATTATAAAGTTTGAAAGAATATGAAACAAATTAATGTTGGCCGATATAGAATATCAACCAAGCAAAATTTCCAGGTACACTAAATATGCTAACAAAAAGAATACTCCTTTTGTTTACTTTGAAACACTTTGGATACACTAAAGTGGAATTCAGTCTGATGAATGAAGATGGTTAGTTGAATTAATAACTTCAATTGACTGATTGTTTAACGCTTGGTAGAATATTATTCAACAATATGAATCCACTAAAGTAAACCACTTGGCTTGATTCCACTAAAATTTCTCTAAAATGTAACAATCAATGGGGATGTACTAAGTTCTATTTGGTCTTTAGTAATGGGTAATCTGTCGGACGTAATTTAAAGCTTTCATAAGGTCCATCCTTTTTCTTTGTTTAATGATAGCATTATCTCAGGATTATTTGAAGAAATTGATATTCTTTATGAATTGTTTCAATATTTCAGGTAGTTTTTATTTTGGACGATTGATTCTTATGTTGCTTCCAGTTTGCCCAATATAAAATTCATCACAATCAATACATTTTGCAAGGAAAGAACATATTTTTAGATGAGACTTGGGGTTGTCTGAAATCATTCAAAACTCAGTTTTTTTCTGTTTTATAACTGCATGGAGAAGAATGATTTAACACTTTCCACGTTTAAAATCCATGGCACCAGTTAGTGAGAATAAATTCAGTCAGGTGTTGAAGAAGCTTCACATAGATTTTTGAATTAGATTTCCAGATTATAAGAACATCCATGTCGTTTAATGTAGACCCAGGAATGTCTCTGCATTATAGTTGGGAATTATTCATCAAATCCAGTGCAGCACCCTTATAAAACTGTTCTTAAATTCCAATATAATGGTATATCTAAAGCAATTTCATATATTTCACACACCTTCCATGGCAGGGCCTTCGAATAAAAGTTAAATTTCAATTTGTAACTGACATTTGTGCAAGTGTGTAATGTTGGTTAAAAGGTTTCAAAACAAAATGCATTATTGGTGAAATTCTGGACCTCCTCTGGTATTTCTTAAACTTTATGCCCCCTCATGAAGAAAGTTTGCCACCACAGTGAGTAAGACAATTCGGGGGACTGTGGAGCAGCATGACACTGAAAATTCGACTGAATATTTATAGATTATGATGCATTTAATATTTGGTAAACTGATACAGTCGTCATTGCCAGATTCAACGAACATAAAAAATCAAATAAATCCGGCAATATTGCATTTATTAAACCTAGGAAAAAGGATAGACTTTTTGAAATCTTTAGAAATACCGTCTGCCAACTTCATGATCTCACCTATCACTTAAGACCAAATAGAGCTCAGGATATACTGACTAATTCAAGCAGTAATATTAATAGATACATTGTTGCATTTTCATAACGTTTAGAATACTTTTTTTATTGTTGATACCATTACTTGATTAAAATCCGTAACATTATTATTAGAAAAACACACATATTATTTTGACGATCACTATAATTGAATCTACGACGCAACATTTCACTACACGGTTGCTTCATCAGGTAGAACAGATTTTACTATTTAGTTCTATCTGATGAAGCCACCGTGTGATGAAAAGCTGCGATTCAATTATAGTAATTGTAAAAATCAAACATGTGTTTTCTTATAATATTCGAACAACTCTAAGCCAAGTATATTACCTAAGTTCACTTGTATTGTTAGTTAAATTATATGAGAATTCGCCGTGTACTGATATAATTTTTTATTTTTCAATTGTATATTATTTGTTTATTTTACCTTAGATACGGTTGCTATAAATACACTCATTATGCCATAGGGCGTAATGAGCGGTCATAATGGATCATAACTCCCGCTAATTGTACGAGGAGAAATGAAGCAACTTCCATTGATTAAATACTTCATAATCCTTGTCGTATACAACTCCGGATTTCTCCGGCAATGAATTATCCGCAGCTTTGGCTGCATTTTCTATGATATTCTTGGGTAAATTCATTTTCATTTCCATTATTTCTATAAGACTACACCAAGAAAGCAGCAATGACATTCACTAAATATGATGAAAAAAATATTCACTAACGTCAAAATATCAACAAATGACATGCCTACTATGAGAAGGAAAATGAAAAGTATAGGGGCAATGAACCGATTTTAAAATCGATTTTTTATTATAATAAAATAATTTTTTCGTGAAAAATAAAATATTGTATTGCACCACGTGCGTTACTAGATCATAACGCCAATCGGGCAAAATTCATCCCTCGGGCCAAATGTTTCCCTCCGGGCGTTAGGATCTATATAACGCACTTGGTACATAAATAACTATTTTGCCTTTTAAATTTAATATGTTGTCTGGAAAGACAGACGCAGTTGGGAAGATTGCCTTCTTTCTAATATTGGATTAGTGAAAATTTTTCCGATAATGATATTCTGCTGCTGAGAAATTGATCTAGAGTGTTTGACGCACGATGCATACTCTTTGTTTTTCATTCATTTCATTTATAGTAGAATTTTCAAGATAATGGTTATTTGTGAAATATCAGCTGGTAATTCTGGGTTGTTTTTGTCCCGGAATGTCAACTGATATTATCACAATTGACTGTACTGCCTTCATAATATCCATTTATTTACAAATTCCAATATTAATTTGTATTTGTGATTGCATTTTTCTGATTGATGTATTAATAGTGAATTTATTTTGTTCCAGATTTATTGTGTTGTATTGTTCGAGTATTGTGTGAATTGCAACTTATATATTATTTTGTTCTATAATGCTTTTGTTAACACGACTGCACAGTTCGTAGCTTTTCTGGGAGGTCAACAAAGTTATTCAACTTTACTGAACAAATTGTGCTTTTGTTACTCCCAGAAGCTGCCTTCTGCTTGAACACCAGCACATTGTTTAGAATTTACAGAATTATATTTTATTAACTGAGATTGAATTCTCGTACATCACTTGGTGAAACATCGTAAAGAATAAAGTATAAACTTTAAAATAAAAACACTTGGCTTATGTTTCACAATATAAAAAATATTTAGATACTGTATTTAGCAGTAACGAAAAGTCGACATGTTTCGAGTTATGAACTCATTATCAAGACTGACTACAGGAGAGTATTGCACCGTAATTTATAAAACAGACAAAAGCAAAGGTGATACCTGAAAATCAATTTGTTCGTTTACAAGGGGTAATTGACTCTTATGGGCGGAACTTATTTCGAGAATTTCAAGAAGGTCAAGGCGTTTTCCTTTGTTACCTAAATGTAACAATTGGGTTTTGTTGAAATCCAGGAAATGATTAAATTTTATACAATGTTCGGAGAAGCCAGTGGTATTTTTGTTTTGTAAAATTGACTTTTTATGTTCTTCAACACGAATATTTATATTCCTTCCTGTCTGTCCAATATAGAAAGTAGGACATTCGTCGCAAAATATTTTGTAAATACCACTGTTTTCTCCGATGTTAGATTTTTCTTTATTACTGACCAAGAATGACTTCAAGTTTCTTTTATTAGTACAAATTGTTTTAACGTTATTTTTAGATAGTCTGTTACAAATTGTGCTTCTCAAATTCGGCACATAATTTATTGGGAAGTATTTTTGTTCTTCATTAATAGTTTGCGTGGGTTATATTGAATGCAACAGATTCTTTATTCGTTTTTTCCCAATGAGCTTATCGATAAGACTTTCATTGTAACCGTTATTGATGGCTAATAATTTAATTGTATTAACTTCAGTTTGAAAATTTGTTTCCGATAATGGAATCGTGAACAACCCATGTATGAACGAATGAAAAGCACTGAGTTTTATTTTAATGTGTTGGTTACTGTCGCTGTGAATTAAAGTATCTGTAAAGGTTGGTTTTCCATAAATGTTGAAAGTAAGAGAATTCAAATTCCTAGCAATCTGAACGTCTAAGAAGACCTTCTTGAAATTCTCGAAATAAGTTCCGCCCATAATAGTCAATTAACCCTTGTAAACGAACAAATTGATTTTCAGGTATCACCGTTGCTTTTGTCTATTTTATAAATTACGGTGCAATACTCTCCTGTAGTCAGTCTTGATAATGAGTTGATAACTCGAAACATGTCGACTTTTCGTTACTGCTAAATACAGTATCTAAATATTTTTTTTATATTGTGAAACATAAGCCAAGTGTTTTTATTTTAAAGTTTATACTTTATTCATTATATTTTATATTTTTATCATATTTTGTTCTTTAAGATTCCATTTTTTCGATTTTTATGAAGATTTCAGAGATTCAGTATAGTTTTTGGGATATTAAAGTCAAACAATTATTTTCAGGCGGTAACTTTCCACTTGAAGTTATGACGTTTTATTTGATGGAGAAAATTATTTACATTTCGTTTTTATGTTTTGATTGATGTTCAAGATATTACTATAGAAATATGAAATATATAGTTTCCAGTAGTGAAATTATTTGAAAATTTCATATAAATACGAATTTTTCGATTTTCACCTTTTGAACTTTTTACAAGAGAACTTTAATATTTGCCTATTGAAATTTAGATAGAAGGACTTCTCTATTTTTGAATTTTAAAATTTATATATAAGAACTTCTCGATATTTTATAATTTAGATATGAGGACCTCTTGGTTTTGTCATTTCAGATATAAAAGCTACTGGATTTCCACATTTTAGGTTTTGATATACAATTTTCAATTTTTAAAATTGGATATGAGCAATTCTCGATTTGAACCTTTTGAAATTTATAAAAAAAAAGACTTCTTATTTTCACCTTTCAGAATTTAGATATGAGAACTTCTCCATTTAATTTTTCAAATTTTGATATGAGAACTTCTCGGTCTTCAGATTTTAATCATCGTATCAGTATTTTTTGTTGTCAACGTGTTTTAAAAAAACTGAATTTAGAAAAACTGTTTTTATTTTTCCGATGTATGAACTAGGAGAAGGGTCAGTAAAACGAATAAAAAGTTATGATATTTTTATTTTTAAATTCAGGAAATCTGATTTCTTTTTATTTTAACGAAATTTGTTTCTCAAGTAAAACTATCGGAAAAAGTTGGAGGAGGAGGTCTTGTTTGTTAACAAACCAAAATGTTTAAATTATTTAATCCATTTTTTATTAAAGTATAAGTTTGAATTTTTTTTCTTTGAATGGGTACAAACGTTCTGCACATGTCCCATCAGGAAAAAATGTGGAGCTTTTTATAGAAATTCTTTTCTTACATTGGATTTTCGTTTCTGGAGTAACTTTCAACTGAACCTCATGGATTTAGTTATTCAGGATTATATAATTTAAAACAAAAATATTTTCTTCTTCTTGGAAAAACATTTTCTGCAATAATCTTATTTCCGTGACAATTATTTGATATTTTCGAATAATTTTTTTTTTTATTTATATATGTATATATATATATATATATATATATATATATATATATATATATATATATAACGGGTGATTCATGGAGGTATTTTTTTTTAATAACAAAAAATGAATAAAAACAATTTTATTTTACAATCTTTATTATCAAACAAAAGAACCATTCTTTACAATTAGTTTTTAAAGATAATTTCTTTCAAATGTTGTCCGCGACTACGGTTAACAACGTCCATTCTGTAATTCCAATTTTCAATGACGCGTATGAGTATTTCGAGTGGCATTTGGCCAATGACTCGAGTAATATTGGCCTCCAATGCCTCAATCGTAGCCGGCTTATCCACGTAGACTTTGGACTTCACATAGCCCCAAAGGAAAAAGTCAAGAGGTGTGATGTCACATGATCTAGCCGGCCAATTCACTGGTCCAAAGCGTGAAATGAGCTGTTCGCCGAATCGCTCTCGCAGTAAAGCCATGGTTTCACGGGCTGTATGGCAAGTGGCGCCATCTTGTTGGAACCAAATTTCGTCGAGACCACGGGCTTCAATTTCTGGTATCAAATAGTCTGTTATCATGGCGCGATAACGGTCACCATTCACAGTAATGTTCCGGCCGGCCTCTGTTTTGAAGAAATATGGACCGATTATTCCACCGGCCCATAAACCACACCAAACAGTTGTTTTTTCTGGGTTTAATGGTAGCTCTTGAACCTCTTCGGGTTGTTCATCACCCCAAATACGGGCATTTTGTTTATTCACGAACCCATTAAGCCAAAAATGGGCCTCATCGGTGAACAATATTTTTGTCGAAAACAGTGGATCTTCTGCAAGCTTGTCAAGAGCCCAGCGACTAAAACGGAAACGATTCGGAAGGTCAGCCGGCTTCAGTTCTTGCACTAATTGAATTTTGTAAGCTTTTAAAGAAAGATCCTTACGTAAAATACGCCAAGTTGTTGAATATGACAGGCCAAGTTGTTGAGAACGGCGACGAATTGACAAATCACGGTCTTCGTGTACACTCTCCGCTACCGCCCCTATATTTGCTCCACTACGTGCTGGATGAGGTCTATTAGGTCGAGTATTATTCAGTAATGAAAATTGGGTCTCAAACTTATTGATAGTAGAGCGAATTGTGCTTTCGGTAGGCCGATTATGTGGACCATAAGATGCTCTAAGCGCCCGAAACACATTCCTCGTAGAACGCCCATTTTCGTAAAACAGTTGAACAATTTGTAGACGCTGTGTTGGGCTAAGTCTTTCCATTATGAATTGTCATACTTCAGTTGACACGAGGCATGCGCAATCTGCAATTAAATCCCCACCACAAAAAGTACCTCTAAATGAATCACCCTTTATATATATATATATATATATATATATATATATATATATATATATATATATACAATCGCATTTAGGGTAACTAACACCGTGTTTTGACCATTGTGTGTTATTGTAGATAGGTATTGTTTTTTTACCGACCGTTGTTTGCACGCTTAGCTATGTTTTCTAAATCTCATTTGGTAACTGTGAGCTGTTCTGGATCCTCAGATTACTAAGTGAGATAACGAAAATATAGTCGCATAACCATCACAGTTTGCGTTTTGTTTATTGATTTATTCTTTTTTTTTGTGTTTAAGCTTCAATTTTTGTTCAAGTTAGCGCTTACTAATTTTCTAAAAAGAAATGACGGAAAATAATCATCATTAAATGGATTTTTTTCGAGCTATTTATGTACTCAATCATAACGAAGTATTTTCAGTCATTTCTGTTATTTTACAACTAACAAATACTTGATTTGAATTTATTTTTTCTTTCGAATTATTCGATATATTTTTTTTCAAGATTTTCAATTTTCAGCGCATGGATAACTCACGCATGTTGCATTATGAGGGTTCAGAGTGTGAGTATTACTTCAGGTACTGGTTTTTCTTTAAACAATCGGTTCCTGGGTAACCCTCATATTCTGGCTTGAAGTTCGACTTACCTACCCAGAGTTTGTATGATTTTTATTAATTTTTTTTTGTTCATCTAATTTTAATTAATTTTCAGTTATTGATTGCATCTAAATAACATTTACTATATAACATTTGCACTCAAATCTACGTTTGACATATGCAGTTAGTATTTGTTGATTATTATATTTTCGTATCTTTCAGCACGGATAATTAGATAAAATTGAATAAGGCTTTTTATGAGCAACCTTGGGGGAAAACGAAAGCCTATATTGCGTCTGAGCGTCTTGAGAGGACAACAAATCCCAGTTTATGCTAGATTTACACCGCTGTAGATCATAGCAAACTGAAAACACCTCTGAGGGTAGGTTTTCGCTTCGGTTTAGAAAAGCCCTTAGATCGTCTGATATTCTGACTATTGGGATGTGCAGGGCAAATTGGCGTGTGTTTCTGCATACCTTGTGCTCATAATTGAGGCAATGACTGCTGAGTAATTACCGTGATATCTCTGAAAGAGACACAAGTCGACAATCTTCCTCCGATGTTCTAGTAAATGAAAGTGAGCTGTCAGAACTGTCAGCCTCACTGTTCTTTTTTCAATTGAGTCAAGCAAGAAGTAATTATGTGTAGAGCTCCAGGTATGGGAGCAGTATTCCAATGCTAGACGAACTTAAGGCTCATAATGCATCAATAACAGCTTAGGCGTAAACAGATGTTTTGCACAAGAAAGTTAAGTAATCTTTCATGCAGATGACTTAGCAATGGTACTAGGTTAAATTGGAATTAACGCCGATTCCCAAAAGTTGCAGTAGGTATATTGGTTAATTTAATCATTTGGTTTTGCAATACTAATTGAGGATCCACGAGGAAAGTTTCCCTAAAAACCTGGTTGCTTGTTTCTTGAACAGAAATGTTCCAGTCAGAAATTATCGTAAAATAGCTATTTATGGATTTAGCTTTCACAACAGGTGTTGGCTAAATGTTGAAGCACTTACAGGCCTCCTGTTTTTGGTGGATACTATTAAAATACTGTCATAAGAGAAGCTCACAATTTTTTTTTTAGTCCATTTCAGGAGATCATTTTATGTATAAGAAAAAGCGTCGGTACAAGACAGACCCTTGTGGCACACCGTCGTGAACAGTATGCGAGTCCGCTCTTACACCACCGCTTAATTATTTTACGTTTAGAAATTTATTCTCTTAAATAAATTAATTGTAATAAAAATTATTTATTCAATTGTTTCGCGAATTGTAAATAACTGCCATTCTTGGCTGGCAGAACTCTACCGAACGTGTTAATCATCTGCCTCATAGTATACATAGAATCATAGCCACCCTATTATGTTATTTTGCTCATATCAGCATGCTTGATTTTTATTTCTTCTGAAAATGTTTGTGATTTGAATTTCAAACAAAATATTATGAAGATTTCGTCTTTTTACTCCGTATTCACACAGGCCGGTTTTGGAATATGTTGCTTTCGAGATTGAAGATAAAATTATTATATACGTGATATAATGAGCAGAAATTACTAGAAATCAATAACTCCCGGAATATCTGGTTTTGACGATACATAATTCCTACAACGTTCTTTCTTTCTAACAAATTTTATATTTATATAATTGCAGTTACGGTTTTGACGGAGAAATTAACGAAGAAAGAGGAGGAACTGAAAATGGTCGTTAGTCAAACCGACGGAAAAGTGGACAAATCTCTCGTTAAAAATCTAGTGATTGGATTCGTTACTTCAAATAAGAATTTAAATAAGGACCAAATGCAGATTCTAAAGATTATTGCCACAGTTCTTGATTTCAATGAACAAGATCATAATAGAGTGAACTTGAACCAGATACAACAAAGGAATTGGTTGGCCTCACTTCTGAACCCTGCTGCGGGTGATGATATACCCCCCAACGAATCGTTATCGAGGGCCTTCGTGAATTTCCTCGAGCAGGAGTCGAAACCTAGAGTAATTCCAAGTCTGCTGACGTCGAATTCGCCTAGTGAAACATCTCCTACGCCTCGGAGTGGCAGTAATAGCAGAACACCTACACCGATTGTCCTGAATGAAATTGTACTACCAACATTCTCTGACTTTCCACAACATAGAAATTCTAGTTCCATTTTGAAAGGTGTTCTCAAAGATAATACATAAATAACAAGTAATATTACTCAAACTCCATGTATCAATAGTCTTCTTATAATAATTTCTCTCAGCTAGAGAACTTTCCATATTTGTGAAACTATTGAAAGTCGAAAATTTTTAAAACAATTTGAAATTCTAGGTTGTTTCTCTTCAATGGAAATCGTAATATAATTCAGAAGATCTCATAGTTGAAGGATGATGTTAAACATGTAATTATATGCATAAATGTGATATTCTTGAAATTATTAAAGAAAATACTGGTGCACATTTAAAATCAATAGAAAATTGGATTAAAAAATATAGAATTTAATAAGTCAAACGAATTGTTCTAGATAGTGACTCACAAAAGTATTTCACTTCTGGCTTGAGTTATGAAGTTAATAATTTTATGTACTAATAAAAACACTTAAATACAAATCATCTGATGTTTATCAACTTATTTTTACGGATTTTCACTATCACAGTCGTACGAGATTTTCTGTATGATCAAAAAATAACTGAAATTTTGTTTCTTATTATTTATGATTTAATAATTTATAATGAATATTTTCAGGGATAAATAAAATTGAGAAACAAATTCTCAATTACTCAGATAGCGTTCATTTTTGAGAAAATAGCAATGTATATGTTGAAATTTTTAATATTTGTAAAATACTAATTGTATCATATTCAGTTATTCGCTATTTCAAAGAGTTTTTGTTTTAACTTAAATATTCTATTCAATATGCAGTTGTATATATTGTTGAGTATTTTAATAAATATAATTTATAATAAACCTTTTTTCTGAATTCCTTCCAAATATTGTTGTTTATGCTGTTTCTATAATAGCTGCAATTCATGCAGCTTTCTTTTGAATATTTTTGTTTATGTTATTTCCATACTACTACTTCAGCTCTTCAGCAGACATGAAAATATAAAATAACTGGGAGCAACGAAAAAATTATGAAAATAAGAGTGCTATTTGTGTAGCTTTCAAGTATTTTTCGTTATTGTTTCTATACTAATAAGTAAGCAGTAAAATATGAATTAACTGGGAGCAACAAAAATAAGAGTAAAATTTGTTCGGCATTCTATAGTCTGTCCAGTCTAAGTTGGCGTGTACGTCACAGTCATGCGCAAATAACGACGCAAGGCTGCCTATCCAAATAAATAAAATTCGAAATGGTCAAAATTCATATCTGTCGTAAGTAATTTTCTGAAAAAGTAGTTATATGGTGATAGTGACCGGATCATCCATTTCGACAAATATTCTGTTCTTAACATATCAAATCGTATGTATCTCTCAAGAAAAACTAACATTCCGAGTAATGAAAATAAGTTGAATGTTTGTTAAGTTGTCATTTAATTGAAAAATTTGCAATGTTGTCGGACCCTCTCGACCAACGCGCCGGTAATCGGCATTTCACGTTTGACAGTCGCCGAGTAACCTAGAAGATTTTGTAATTAAGTTTGATTTATCGATCGATGAATATGGATTCCATATAGATAGACACTTCTGGTAGGGAATAATGGTCAATTTGAATTAACCGCTAAAAATCCCCGCCATGTCCAACATGCAAGATATCTCATTTTGTTGAAAATTGGGTTAGCTATGTAGATTTAAGATTATTTATTACGTCTGGCAACAGTGTTCACGATCGACGTCATATACAATTGGTGACGTACACGCCAACGGTCGCTGGACAGACTATATTAAATATTTTCGTTTATGGTGTTTCTACGGTAATAGGTCAACATACCTGAATACATGAAATAACTGAAAACAGTTATTGAATTAAGACAGAAATTTGTAGATTAGTGTCGTGAAAAGAAGTCTTCGAGATAATTCATTCAATTCAACGTTAAACGTGAACTCAAATGTTCGCAAATTGTACATACAAAACTCATTCAATATGTCCTATTGATGAATATTCAATAAATACTGTTTTCAAAAATTCAGTATAATAGTTCATAGATATTGGGTGGTATGAATAAGATCAGAGTGTAAACTTCGAGTATATCCTCATGAGCATGAGTTTGTACTCCATTTCATATGAATAGAAATACTTCGATTTGATGAGTTTCTGCTCCTAGTAGATCGAGTAGATACTCTCTGTTTAATATCCAAAATTGTCTGAGCCTGTTGGATAGTGGATTGAACATTGATGCTGTGATATCCTTTGCGATTAATATATTCATCGTCATGAAGAGGTGGTTTTTCATTTTTATGTGAGTGCAATCGACCATACTCACGGCACATGGAAAAGCGTACTTTGTTACTATTATATCAGCCGGAGTACGAGGGAATTTTATCCACCGTCCACATTTTTCTATCATCTGGTCAGCAACTTGTGTCACAACTTTAGAAACAGAAGATTAGTGAACACCAATATTTTCTCCTTCTCCTGTTTGAAACCCTGAATCACCTACATATCTCAAAGATATTTTCATTTCATCATTGTTACATAATATAGCATAACCTCTTGGTTCTTCTCAGGGCCGTCGCGTGGTTTGTTGCCGCCCAAAGCAAGACTTTCTTCGGCACCCCCCTCCCCCCAACCGGTAAAACGTATAATTTCATAATACACAAGATTCCTTTTGGCGTAACCCTTTATCTAAAATCGAACCTACATTCAAAAGTTCATGAAACAGTTCAATTTCGTTAATATCTGGTATCTCTCAAAATTCAAACAACATGTTTCAATGCAGTTGACCTCTTCTCAAGCGAGTTTAATATATTATCCACTAATGGATAAAAAACTTCCCTTTTAAAGGTTTCTTCAGGCGGCGTGTTTATTTCCTTAGAAGACTCATACAAAAAAATGCGTTTTGTTTTAGGAATCCTTTTCTCGGGGAAAATGGGTTCAATGTCAAGTTCAGCAGCAATTTGGCGGAGATTACCGCGTCCACGTATCCATTATCTCTAAATCTATTTCAAAACTCTAAACACGTATGTACCTTTTCACTGAGGTCTACCTCTTTCCCTTGAATACTCTTTCTGACCAAATTAACTGAAAAAAGAATGTCATTCCATAAGGTAAAAGTTACGATGGGAGAAAAGTCTTCCATCTGATTTGTCAACGATTGAGCTTCAGATGCTGTTTGGGGGGCATCAATGTTGTCGCGTAACTCAAACTAACTTCAGCGTATTATTGTCTAACAGCCTGAACAGCATTTATACGAGTTCCCAACGTGTTTCACACACTTGCTTTGAAGTCAGGGCTTTCGTATGGTCGCTTATTATACAGCTGCAGCGCTTCGTTGAACTAGAGAATATGGTAAACAGGCGTTGTAAAATCCCAAATAAGAATGTAGACTTAACTGATGACTTTGCACCACGACATTTTGTTATGTTCAAACCACATTCTTCAATTTATTTGAACAGCAAGTCAGCGAGATATTCCCCAGTTGTTTCTTCGGCAACTCGATAGGCTATGAAGCTTTCTTCTACGCTTATCTTCCCATCTTCATCTTCAGTGACGTAGCGTACCGTTAATGAAACTTGTGACTTATGTCTGGAGTACAATCAAGGACAATGGAAAAACATTTGGCTTCCTTTGTTTTCTTCAAAATACTCTTCTTTACTAAGTCACCTAATAAAGCTATTAGCTCATTTTGTATGGACACACTTAATAAATAAAATTTCTTTTTTTCTTTGTCAGTTATCCGTCTTAAGTGTTCCATTAGAACGTTATCAAATTTTCCTAAAAGTTGAACAAGTCCAAGAAAGTTTCTATTATTTTTTGTGAACACTTTGGAAGATGACCCACGAAAAGCCATATTGTGCTCTTCTAGATATAAGGTAATTTCCATTAATCTACGCATTACTTCTTCTTAACGCTGAGCCTCAGATTCAATTTGCTTCATGATGTTTTGGTTGATTGATGTGTCTCCTTTAATTATTTTTTCTGCTGAAATCCACGTGGTCATATTTTTGTAATGGTCTGGAGACAACTCATGAGATTTTAAACGGTCTGCTAAATTTGTTCAGTTGTGAAAACCTATTTTTGGTCAAAATGGGATTTTGATGAGGGATTAAACAATCTTCAACAGAAACACTATACAGAATCTGATTTTTCAGAGTAAATTAACCATCTCCATTTTCCAAAAACCGATACCGAAATTTGGTAATCATTCCTTGAAATATTCAAACGGTCCTTTCAAAATAAGCTCATCACGCTGAAAGTGCATAATATGTACTGGCCAGTATAAACAGTCACTACAGTACATTTTTCATAGAGAGTAGTAATGGGTACTCATCCATGCGTACATTGTTTGAGTCCGATGGTCATTTGAGTGCTTATAAGATAAAACCATAAAACTATACAACAAACTCTTAAAATAGTATTTTTTAAACACGGCGTCGCCCCCCACAACGCGGCGCCCAAGGCGACTGCCTCGGTCGCCCCACCCACGCGACGGCCCTGGTTCTTCTGATTCTACACCCATAAAGTTATTTGATAGCCATTCGACATTTTCTTTACTAAATCTATACAATACTTTTAAGTCACGGTTACACGTACTTCTTCCAAATTTATAATATTTTTTGAACGCAAATTAAGCACGGACTCAGCCAAAGCTCTCCCGCGGTCAAACTGAAGTCTGGTGACTAACAGACTCCAAAATTATGGAGTAGATTCTCATCCTAAAGAGCATGAACACATTTGTATTCATATCATAAATGAGAATATACTTACAATAAATTGTACATAAGAGTACATACACAATAGGCCAAGCTACAGAGATTTGTAGGGAGCATTTTGTGTAAAAAGTGTTAGAAGAAAACCAGCTGCGCCATTGTTTGTAAAATAGTTCCATATGATATAGTGATATGTTTTTCACTCGACTTTATTATTTATAACTTTGTTATTAACAATTTTATTTTTTGGATTGATTGGGCCGATACTTGGTGTAAATTAATAAACATATTAAAACAATGGTTAAAAATAACAATTTACACATTTATTATAAGAAATAACGCATGATGCATTAGCATCTGAAGAAGGTGAAGTTCCACCGAAACGTGCGTCATGCGTTATTTCTTATAATAAATGTGTAAATTGTTATTTTTAACAATTTTATGCAGAAAATCGCGTTTTTTTTAGTTTTTTGCTCATAAAGTTGAAACTATCACAGTAATCGTGATGGCGTCCACAGACTAATTGGAGGAAAAGACGAAGAAAATGAGAGGTCGGACGACTCGATCAGACCCTTAGTTTAAGAGAAAATCGGAAAAAACCAGCCAAAATGCAGTTTTTTCAAAAATTCTTAACTCGGTTGTTTTTTGAGTTGTACCGTAGATCCTCCGGCCAGTATTAGTTATTGATATAAGCTTCATTTGTGCGAAGATAAGGAACTGTCCGATGCATAGTTTTTGATCTGTCGCCATTTGATTATGTAACTATGCAATTTTCCAGCAGACCTGAATGCGACAGGTATGGTCCCATTTCAATTTACTAAAAAGATTTTGAAAGTAGAACTCTCATATTTCAAAACGTTCATCTTGGTTTTCCATAAAAACGCTGAGAAATATGTTAAAAATAAAGCTGAACATGACGAAAAACGGCCGAGCGCGTAAGAGTAGTTGAAGAGTCGGGGTAGAGCAGCAGGCAAGGAGAAGTATGACATTCGAAAGCGTCGGTATTTTGAACACGACAGTAATTTCTAAACGTTGTCAGATAATAATTGTAAACCCCCACTCGTCAACTACTCTCACGCGCTCGGCCGTTTTTTGTCATGTTCAGCTTTATTTTTAACATATTTCTCAGCGTTTTTATGAAAAACTAAGATGAACGTTTTGAACTATGAGAATTCTACTTTCAAAATATTTTTAGTAAATTGAAATCGGAGCATACCTGTCGCATTCAGGTCTGCTGGAAAATTGCATAGTAACATAATCAAATGGCCACAGATCAAAAACTATGCATCGGAAAGTTCCTGATCTTCGCACAAATGAAGTTTATATCAATAGCTAATACTGGCCCGATGATCTACGCTACAACTCAAAAAGTAAGCGAGTTAAGAATTTTTGAAAAAACTCCATTTTGGCCGGTTTTTTCCGATTTCCTCTCAAACTAAGGGTCTCATCGAGTCGTCCTACTTCTCATTTTCTTCGTCTTTTCATTTTCCACAATTAGTCTATTAACACCATCACGTTTACTCTGATAGTTTCATTTTTATAAGCAAAAAACTAAAAAAAATGCATTTTTGCATAAAATTGTTGATAACAAAGTTATAAATAATAAAGTCGAGTGAAAAACATATCACTATATCATGTGGAACTATTTTACAAACAATGGCGCAGTTGGTTTTCTTCTAACACTTTTTACATGAAAAAATCTCTGTAGCTTGGCCTAAAACGGAGTATCTGCTTCTCGTTTTATTCACACAGAGTATTTGCTCCAAATTTTTGAGTATAAACTAAATGCTCTTCTTTATTCATAAGACCCATTATCTACATAGTTCTGGAAATTATAGGGCATCTTACTCATCGTTGATATTGAGTATTAATTTACAGATATGCAATTTTCAAATTGGAAATATCTTTTTATAAAGAGAGTTTTGAGTTATTACATCATTAGAAAACAAGTGAATATTGTAAATTGTACTTACAGTGTTTGTGGATGCTTTTTCTTTACTAATAGGAAGAATAGAATAGTAACTTTGAAATAAACTTAATATTCTCAGTCTAGTAAAATTACATATATTGAATATTCCTAGTATAAAAAAGAACTGGTTTCCTTTTATTTATGTTATCAATTTTATGTTAACAATATAATCATAAATTAATATACAAAACTAACCTATAATATTTACAAATTTATGAATACTGTGGAAGAATTTTACAGATATACACTGGTAGGTTTAGTTGGAGGTTCATGTGCAAGTCTATACTTGTCAAATCCAGTATCACGTTAGAATGTTCAATGTATGATCATCGTGGTGATCATGATTATGACTATGACTATGTCCATGGCTTCCGTGATCGTGGCCAGCTAGAAATAAAAATTCATGAAAGACATATTTCGATTATTCAAAAACAGACAAAGTTATAATGAAAAAGTAATTATATGATTTAAGAATATAGGTAATTATTTCACGTTGAAAAACGAAATGATCATTTTAGCTATTCTGATGTATTTTAAAACTAGTAGTAAACAATTTTTAATTCTGCAACTTTGTAGATTGTTAGTAAAATACTGAAATATAAAAAAATTTTCAACGAGGATCTATACTGAAGCCTTTCAAGGATAGATTCAAGCAAGAAAAAAATCTCAGGTTTATATATATATATATATATATATATATATATATATATATATATATATATATATATATATATATATATATATATCAACTATAACATTACTAATTGAAAATTTGCGATAAAATTCTTTTGCCAGCGGATTATTATTCATTCTACTATTCAGTAAGTGCCTGAATGTTTTCATATTTATATGGTAAAATAATTTTTATTGTTGAAATGTCCCAAATGGGATTGATCTGCGCAAACCGGAGGAGCTGTCCGTTTTCGACTGTATTTTTCACCCCTCTGGGAAAACTATAAATATTGGTCCTACAGTTTCGGGAGTTGGAACTTATTTTCTTTGTTTCAACTAACAAATTTTGTTTCAATATTTTAGAGAAAATAGAATTTACCTATCCATTATATCAAAATTCCTAGTACGATATAAACGAGATGTAATGGATCGTTTCTTTTCAAGATTAAGTTGAACATAAGCAATTTTCAATAATTAAATATTTGACAATCGTCTTTGACTTTTGTCAAGAATCTGGAATAATTTTTTGAGAAAATTATCAAGAGCATATTAGTGCAGGCGCTGAGAAACATTCCGTTTGCAAAAACCGATGACCTCATTCTGATTAATGATTTGAGTGAAGAAAGACCTAATGAATGATATTGTGGAGGTTGCCGGACGGAATTATGGTCCGATTTTTTTTTCGGCCCTATAATAGGAGTTTTCGATTCCATCGCAGTAGCTGTCGAAAAAAAAGTGGTGTAGAATGCAAAAAACAATTGACCGTTATTTCTCGACTTGAATATCTCTGTAAGACCCTCACGTATCTGGAAGTGAAGGTTGCCTGACAAGCCAGCTGTCAGTTTTATTAAAACGCCCTCCACAGCGACTCATACCAGTTCTTGAATTTTGGAGCGGGCTGCGCTGTTCTTAACCGTTTATGACGCTTCAGTTATAGCTAAACGTCATTCTCGTGCGCACTGATTATTATCACTAGTACATTTTCCAATTTTTATAATAGTAGTACTCAGCATTTTGTGATTTATTTGGTTTTTAAAGTAAAGAAATGTCGCTACAATCAATAAATTTGAAAAGAAGAAAATCCAACGCAAAATCATCTCTATTTTGTGATTTACCGGGTAAACTGGTAAACGAACAAAAAAAAAGTCATTTGAAACGATTCAAAATGCAGCACATCAACGCAAAGACGAAATTGCACACAAATTTGAGAAGTTGTTTGATCCGACTGCTGATGAACAACACTTCTCGTGGCATAAAAATTGCATAGCCAGCTATATCAGCGAAGAAAAAATTCGTCGTCGTGAAATATCACTGCATAGAGCGCTGAAAAAAAGTGCTTCGTCATCAGGCGTGGCTGGCCATTCAGCTGAAAGGACCCGCAAGTCAAAAAGAAGAAGCAGCGAATCGTCGAGTCACTCATGCTGTTCCATTTGTGGTCATACGAGGAAAAAAAATTACAAAACTTTATCTTTCAACTGAAATTTCAGCAACTACGCTAATTTTCAATCCTTCGCGTCGACAACACGATGAAGTGTTCACAAAATTTTGTATCTACGAAACACTGGAAGATTTGTTAGGCAAAAACTTCCAATATCACAAATCGTGTTACAGGAATTACGTTTCATTAACAAAATCTTACATTGCTTGAAGGCTGCAACCCAAACATATTCGTGAAAAAATTCCTTAGAACCAATACCTACATGAGCCTCTGAACTTTCTCCAATTTGGTTATGAAAGACGAGATGAAAAGCTGTACCCGGTGCAAATGGCAAAACCGCCTTTGCCAAATTCTTTAATCAGGCCTTGCAAATATAATGCTGCTTGCAGGACAATGTCCTGCAGTTGCATAAAAAGTAAAATTAATTGTATCTACCTTTGCAAATGCATTGGCAATAATTGTCAAAACTTACCTGCATATTGGAAAATGTTATTTTTCAGAACTTATCAATACGTAAACCACTTTTTTTGTGAAGATTAAATTTGTATTGTATTATGATCATGCCGTTTTTTATTTCTTACCTTACTCAAACAACCTTTAGCCAAGAACAAACAAAGAAAAAACAATATTTTTTCCACAGCTACAGAGATGGAATCGAAACCTCCTATTATAGGGCCGAAAAACAAAACTGGAAAGTTCAGAGGCTCATGTATTGGTTGTAAGGAATTTTTTCACGAATATGTTTGGGCTGCAGCCTTCTTCGACGATTTCAGTTGAAAGATAATGTTTTGTAATTTTGGTTTTCGTCGTATGACCACAAATGGAACAGCATGAGTGACTCGACGATTCGCTGCTTCTTCTTTTTGACTTGCGGGTGGGTCCTTTCAGTTGAGTGGCCAGTCACGCCTGATGACGAAGCACTTTTTTCCAGCGCTCTATGCAGTGATATTTCACGACGACGAATTTTTTCTTCGCTGATATAGCTGGCCATGCAACTTTTATGCCACGACAAGTGTTGTTCATCAGTAGTCAGATCGAACAACTTCTCAAACTTGTCTGCAATTTCGTATTTGCGTTGATGTGCTGCATTTTGAATCATTTCGAATGAGTTTTTTTCGATTCGTTTACCAGTTTACCCGGTAAATCACAAAATAAAGATTTTCTTCTTTTCAAATTTATTAATTGTAGCGGCATTTCTTCACTTTAAAAACCAGATAAATCACAAAATTCTGAATACTACTATTATAAAAATTGGACAATGTACTAGTGATAATAATCAGTGCGCACGAGAATGACGTTTAGCTATAACTGAAGCGTCATAAACGGTTAAGAACAGCGCAGCCCGCTCCAAAATTCAAGAACTGGTATGAGTCGCTGTGGAGGGCGTTTACAATAAAACTGACAGCTGGCTTGTCAGGCAACCTCCACTTCCAGATAGGTGAGGGTCTTACAGAGATATTCCAGTCGAGAAATAACGGTCAATTGTTTTTTTGCATTCTACACAACTTTTTTTTCCACAGCTACAGCGATGGAATCGAAAACTCCTATTATAGGGCCGAAAAAAAAACTGGACCATAATTCCGTCCGGCAACCTCCACAATATCATTTATTAGGTCTTTCTTTACTCAAATCATCAATCGGAATGAGGTCATCGGTTTTTGCAAACGGAATGTTTCCCAGCGCCCGGTCTATATTGGACAATGATATTTATTGCAAATTACGCTATTGAAATCTTTTCTTGGTTGTCCAAAATGTTACAAAATAATTGGCTGTAATTCCGTGAGTTAAAGTAATTCGTAAGATTCGACCCAATCCGAGAAAAAAGCTTAACAAAAACTTAACATACCTAACAGACTTTTCCAACATGTGAATACAATCATGAAAATGTGTAGCGACTTACTCATTATTTGCAGAAACGCCATCAGTCCAAATCCTAAGATAATGGCAAGTAATTGGTAAACGCCGCTGTGAACATTGTTACGTTCGCGTGAAAGTACTTCAAAAAAAACCACGTAAAGCAGAGTTCCGGCTGCCATTCCTTGAAGAACTACAGATGTGATGTCCAATTCATTTCCGATCTCTGACAACAAGAGTCCGACACCTATACCTGAAAACAATATAGAATATATTATAAAATTATTTTTGCGGTGGTATTCTAAAGAAATTAAAATGATAATAATATAACTCGCCCAGTGTGTTCGTATGTAACATGTAATTTTTTATTTCATTCTGGTAGCGGTTGTAATAGTCTAGTCAACAAGTGCTTTTTTGTTCAACTTTTTCCAGCAGTCTCGGAAAAATATTAACAAGGTGTCATTCGATTCGGAATAAAATGTAAATATTTCTTGAAAAAAATAAAGTTCCGCTCGCAAAAATTGTAAAAGTTTGAACAATTGACTGAAAGAAAAAAAGAGGGATTTGGTTTTCTGCAAATATCTCAAAAACCAAATGAGATTTTTGATTGCAAAACACGCCTATTTAGGACACTTTAACAATAAACATTATTTAACCATATTAAATACGAAAATTGAGGAATGAATAAATTCAGGCACTAACTGGATAGTTGAATGAACAATAATTCGGTGGCAAAAAATTTTTATCGCGATTTTTCAGTTAGTTATACAATAGTTAATTAATAATTTTTTGCTGCTTGAACAAGAACATTGCAAGTGTGATAACTGTTGAACTGTAAATCTGAGATTTTTATTTTCTTGGATCTAGTTTTGAAAGGCTTCTGAATAGATCACCGCAAAAGATTTGATTTTTCAGTGTTTTATTAATAATTTACGTGGTTGCAAAATTAAAAAAATTAATTAATCATACATTTTTTTTTCAATTCCTCTATGAACAACGCATTTGTTTATAAGAGTTTTTTATTCAATAGGACACGATAATTAAAAGAAACTTTTTTTATGCAGCTTCCGATTATAACAAACGGTTCTTTGAAATTAATAAAAATAATTCATTTTTATTTTGCAACTAAGTAAATTGTTAATAAAAAATGGACAAATTGAAATTTTTCAATTTTATCAATGAGGATTTATTCTGAAGCCTTTCAAAAATAGCTCCAAGAAAGGAAGAAAACCTCAGAGCTATAGTTGAACAGTTATAACACTTAAAATTTTCATGTGCAAACCCAAAAAAATTAATAATTAACAATTGCATAACTGATTGAAAAATCGTGATACAAATTTTCTGCCACCAAGTTATTGTTAATTCCTCTATCCAGTAAGCCTCAGTTTGTTTCGTACATACATTTTTGTATTTAATATGGTTAAATAATGTTTATTGTTAAAGTGTCCAAAATGGGCGTGACTTACGCAAGCTAGATCACCCGTTTTCGGTCGTATTTTTAACCCCCTGAGAAAATTATAAATATTGAACCTACAGTTTTGGGTGTCAAGACTTTATTATAGTAAATTTCCTCGTTTTTTTGAATATGTTTTAAGATATCAAAAATCTCAATTGGTTTTTGAGTTATTTGCAGAAAACCAAACCCCTCTTTGCATCTTTCAGTAAATTGTTTATAACTTGTACAATTTTCACGAGCGGACTTTATGGTACAGTACTAAATCCTGGGACATATATAGTGGTGCAATTTCCTACAAAAAACTCTATAAGGCACTTTATAGGAACAATTTTGGAAGTCTCCCAGATTGATGACAATTTTACTGGAAAAGGCTGGAAAAGGTTCCAAATTTCCAGATATTAATGGCATTTCAGATGTGACATTTCTAAATATTGTAGAACGCCTAGGAGCCCCTACTGAAAGCAGGAGAGGCTACTATTTTTTTAACGAAAACCTCCAGCCATATAATTTATTTTGATTTTTGTTGATATTCCTTTTTTAACTTTAAGGATTTGTATTATTTTGAAGACTGAAATATAATATCTTATTGTATCTACTTATATGATTATATTAATTACCTGATAGATTACTAAGAAAAAAACCTTATTTTTTTATAGAATAATATTTAGTTTGAAGAAGTTATGTTTTTGTTGCCATTTTGACGACAAAATGGAAGATTTTGATATAAATAAAAATACTTTCTAACATATTGTTTTTTTTAATATAATTTCAACGTCTGCTTCATGCCAAACATTTTTATGAACTTAATTGGTGGGCAAAGTTTGATTAACGTTTGCCAAATTGTCTCCAAAAGGGAATTCTCACAGCCGGGTAAAGTTATAAGATTGACAGGTAACTTTGCCCACCCATAATTAATATTTTTTCCTAGTACATGGAAAATGCTATAAATAAAGTGATGATTAAGAATCATTTCCATCATTTAGGTTGTTCTCCATATTCATGTAGAATGTGTTTTAGCATTTCATTAAAAAAGATATATTGAAAAATTCTGATTTTGCTGGGCAAAGTTGGCAGGTTTTACGGTATATATATATATATATATATATATATATATATATATATATATATATATATATATATATATATATATATATATATATATATATATATATATATATATATATAAAGGTACATACAAACCTTTCATTGCATCAGAAGATTTCGGTTTGAATACTAGTTTTACATATAGATGGCAACACTAGTTACTCAGAAGCGCTTGACTGGACAATAATACCAGCAGTTCCCAAATGGTAGTTTCGGGAGTTAAATACATTAAGCATGATTTAAGTGCTTTTTTAAAGAAACACGTTGCTAAATTCTATTATTCCCATTGAAATAGTCACGAGCAATAGGTACGCAATGCAAGCCATAAGGTATCAGAGGCCTTGAACATAGAATAACTATAAATTTGCTTTTGCTATTTTCAAGATAGGGATCTGTCAACAAAATAACTATCAATTGAGTTCTAAGTTGTAAGCAAAATATATGTAAAAAATTGTGTTTATTTCATTTTTATATGATCACTCCGCCATAAACTACAAAAAGCACGTGTCAGGAATAAGCTCCAATGAAGATCAAGTACATCTTTACTTGAACCAAAGACTAAAAATAATAGCGTACTGTCCATTATGCAAAGAATAATCACCTAGTAGTACTAGACGTTTTACAAAATTTATAAAACAAGTTGTTTTAAGTTGATATTTTTTTATGATACTTATTACTCATGTTAAATTATTGTATCGTATGGCCAGACAAGGGTTTACCTGAATGCCGCTCTGGGGCAATGTGAAAAATGCTGTCCCACTACTAATTTTTAAAAATCATTTATTCCCACAACCCAAATTTTAAAGCTCTCGGAAATTTCCCCGCTCCGGGCAACACTAAATACACACACACACACACACACACACACACACACACACACACACACACACACACACACACACACACACACACACACACATATATATATATATATATATATATATATATATATATATATTTATATATATAATAATAGTAATAAGTTTATTGTAATTGCCTTACATCTACGCTTACAAATGGAAGGAGTTTAGCCAAACTAATCTTCCACTCCTCCGGTATGAACAACTAAACACTGTAAAAAACAATCAAAAATTTAACAAATCTTTCCCTAGTAAGAAATAAGAAACCTTAAGTTACGCATAGACACAACTCAACAATATTCGAAGAATATACTTATTTCAATATATATATATATATATATATATATATATATATATATATATATATATATATATATATATATATATATATATATATATATATATATATTATACACAAATAGTTTAACCATAAAAGATTTGTATGAATTAGGTATATATTGCATTTCTTCTCATTACCCCGTTAGGAATGAAATATTTCCAGAGTTACCATTTGATAAGAACTGAATATGTAACCTAGATTGTTCTTCGCAGCATCTACCGACATATCCACAAACAACAAGAATGTTTTTCTTTTCAATTAATTATTCAATATAAAACGAAATACGAAGGTTTATAATCAGGTAGATATTGCATTTATTCTCATTACGCCGAATAACGTGACTTTGTTAAACCATATTGAGCAACATGTCATACTAGTCCTTTAGAAGAAATAATTGATCTTACCTAGCGGTGTAACGACGGAAAATGTTCCAATGTACAAAATAACGAGGGCGGCCTTGGTCCCAGAAGAAATAAGCTCCATACCAACGCAGAACGCAATCACCAATTTATGCGTTGCGATTGCAAGAAATAGATACCAAACTCTCTGCTCGTTAGCCTCCAAACCGACTGCAAGACCTTCGAAAATGGCGTGAAAACTAAGCGCCAGAACGGCTAACAACCCGCTGAAAGATTTCTTCAGGTTACCATGGAAATGATGATGGTGATGATGCTCCGACGGTTTGTGTTCAATATTTATTGTGGACTCTGAATTTAGCAACTCCTTATTAGATGTAGTTATACAACTTATGTTACCATCTTCGAATTTATTCAAAGTTACTCTTGGAATGGCCACTTGACTATCTTTCTTGGAACACCTAACGGACAGACTTCTGTGGAGCACGTTGTTGTGTATTTTTCTGTGTAAACACAGATAGGCCACTTCTTCTATCAGGTACACGAAGAAGAATCCTAAACAGAACACTAATTCCGATAACGGTAAACTGCCAGTGATGTTTGGTAACTTATTATCTATGCTTAATATGGCAAAACTTTCGCGAACTTCCGGTTGCAAATGTATAAATGTCGTGAAGAGTAGAACGCCACCTCCGAAGCACAACAATAACGATATAAATAGGTTTTTATCACCTTCTCCAGTTTTCACGTTCACATATTTCGATAATTTGATAGGTAAAACTCCTAGCGAAAACGAAGATAACCCTAAAACTACCATGGATATTATTTTAGCGGAAATAACATCCTTATTTTCCGCTATTTCAAATGCTATCTTGGATTTGGAATCCATTTTTCACCTTCAGTAGAGTTTCTCACGTTTATTCCTCCATTTCAGGACCTAGAATGAAAGAAGATGCGTTATGTGTAATGTTATAAACGTATGGAATAATAAATATTAATAGTTTTTCTGGGAATCATTCGGTCAATCAGCAATCAGAAAACCTGTCCGTCCATTACTAAGAATAACATTTGAAATATTTGTATGTATGCTTCATCGATAATGTAAAACCAATATAAAAATGCAGAATTATTCAGAGATTTCTTAGTCTGAATGTATCGGGGAGACGCAGGAACTTCGATTTCAACATTTAGTGTATATTAGACACTGTATATCTAGTCCACTAATATTCAACTAAGATACGATAAAAAATAATTAGGTATATCGAATAGATGATGAAGATCCACGAATTCATTTGGTATCTATTTCTATTTGTTCATTAATTTCTTATAAACATCAAAGTTCAATGGAAATAAATTCAGTTTGTTGGTATTCAAACATGGATATAAATGAGAAATTGAGATTTATTTATCATGACTAATATAATGAATACTCAGACATATTATTCTACGGAAGAATTATCCTTGATGATTAAATATTCCACTGTGGTTTACGATAGCGATGGTTTTTGAAAAAAATATTTCAGTAACGAAAAGTAATATTTAAAAGAAAACTAATCGTCTACATCGCTATTTTTAAAACTACTTTTTGAAACCATAATGAATAAGCTTCTTTTTAAAAAAATTATACAGTTGCTTTTGATCGCCAATCTATTATAATTCAATATAATTTCAATTTTTTTTGTTTCTATATTAGTTCAACTGTTTGTTTTTGATGAAGAATATGAATATGTATGATTTATGTTTTTTTCAAGTTCATCTTGGTATAAATCCTGTTTTTAATATGCTTTTATCAGTATGTGAATATGTATCTATGTAACGGTATCTTTGAACGTGATTTGCACTCCCTACGAAACGTCGGATTCATTTGAAAATTTGCACACTCATCGAGGACCGATGGCAATGCATAATTTGAATAGTTTGTCCCATTATCCTGATCAGGAACTTCAGGATTACCGATTTTCCAAATCCGTGTGGCCTTTGTGTCAATTACGCGTTAAAAAATATAAAAGCAAAGATAAACAATAGTTTTGAAGAATAAAAAACATGCTTTTGTAGTACGTGTCGAGCGGAATCAATTTTCTTTGTTGTTCTGGCAAAATATACGTTGTTTGGAACATAAAAATAAATGTAACCTACGTTCGAAAATTCATGGGTTAGCTGCGAGACCCATGTACTCAGATGAGTACAATGGGAGAATACGTTGTAAAAAAATAAAAAAAATTTAATTCAACTACAAACTTTATTAGAACCAAACTCATATTTTTCAAGAGTAAACGACAGAAAATTATGAAAGAATTAATTGAAACAAGTTATAATAACAAAAATAAAAAATGGTAAATGGCAAAACAATCTCTTTCAACACATAAAGCCACTTTGTATTTTGAACAACTCCATCTGACTCGTTTATGACACAGAGTACAATTTTCTTTTTTCTAATTCAAGTGGAAAATGGCCACCTTCATGGTTTCCCACACTTACTAGTTGACTAGCTTTTATATTTTGATTTTTCGTGACAAGCCAAATAATGACGAACAATTATTCTCTCAAAATCAACAAGACTAATTGGCTCTCCCTTCACAATTTGAAATATTTTCCATGCGTTGATAAGAGTCATGTTTATCACATTTGTGAACATCATCCACCACCATTTTTATCACGAATGGAGATCCTATAACTGCTCATAGCTTGATAATTAGACGTAGAACTGACAAGGGAAAATTGAACTCAGCTTCAATGTCTTCGCTTTCACTGTCACTTATATGACAAAGTTTCATTTTGCCAGCGACTTTTTGAAGCATTGACAACTCATCTTGAATATCATTTTCATCAAAATCTTCCTCATCCGTCTGTGAATCAAAATCGGGAGGAATAATCGAAAATCGGGAGGAATAATCGAAAATCGGGAGGAATAATCGAAATGTCGACTTCATTTCTGGTCTTTGTTGAAGCAACTTCTTGTTGATATTTCTCCCAACCATAAAAAATTCTGATTGGAATTTCGGAAAACTACACAGTACTTATGAAAACTATAAAAGAAACGCACTGACTTCTATGGAATAATAGGAAGTATTGAAATATAAAAGTAACGCATCAGCCCATTGTACTCAAATGAGTACAGTAAAAAATTTCTACATGCCATATTCTTCAAAAAGAATTATGTATTCAAACAACACTAAAAATAGCTCAATCACACTTATAACATGCTGAAAACAAAAGATCCCTACAGTCGTAATGCAAAAAATATTATTTTCGGTCGATTATTTATTACCATGTAAGGAATGAACAACATAACCAACGTAACGGCTGAAAAAATCGCGTGAAAAAATTACAGGATCTGAATTCTTCTGTAATATATAGGTTCTGGCTAAGGAAAAATATTGAAACAATCAAAATTTAATAGTACAGTTGATCCAACTGTTACTAGATTGAGTAAAAAAAATATTTTGTTGGCTGTACTCTAATGAGTACAATGGGATATAATGGGTGTCAAAGGAATATTTCTTTTCCGATAATTTTTCATTGAAATATTGGATACGTTAAGTTTTACTGACAATATCTCATCAATGTATACGACATGGATAAAGAACATAATTGAAAAATAAAAAATAATATATGATTCGTCCACTTCCTGCCGCTATTCTGAAAAATCAGAGATCCTATTGAATGAAGTTATGTGCATTTCATTAGCTTAACAATAACCATTAGAAGAGTCTATTGGAATCCTATAAGTATATGTTCCTGATTAACTGCAAAATAACCTTGCCGATAATATATACACGGCTATTAGCCTGAAGATGAGATTATTAGGAATTCATTTCAAAAACACATTTTCGCCAGGATTCTTGGATGTAATAAATATCTGAACGACTATCGTAATTTCTACGATTTCAGAGAATCCAATGTAACAATGGGTTATGTCCTTGAATTTAAAACACTACCACATATGACCACGCTCGTGAAAGGATTTCCTGAAATCAGATTATAGAAACTAAGAAATTCCCCGGCTACCATAACGGGAGGCCTTCATGTTCGCATAATATGGGCGAACAATCGTTCTTATGATGTGTCACTTATATATATATATATATATATATATATATATATATATATATATATATATATTGAATTGGAATATACTTGATGAAAGTTCATATTCATAACTTCATAAAGAAATAAAAAACTAACTTTTCAGAGGTTGAAATAAAAATCTATTGAGTAAACGCGTTTCGTCATAACATTGACTTCATCTCGTACTAAACTATGGTAGGTATTACAAAACATCTATCTATATGAAAATTGCATATAACAGAGGGGTTCCTAGAGAAACTAAATAACAATGAGCAATTCATTCAGAGCTATTAGTGGGTACCTTGAACAGATTAAGGAGAGGAGAAGGGTTTACTTAAATCTGGTCTTTAACTAGGTTTCCGAAATTTTTATATTTATTGATGTATAGGGATTCCTAACAGTTGGTTTTATGGATACTATTTTCTAATTGTAATATATTACAATTGTGATTAAAGGTATGGTTTTCTTGAATAGGATGGCACGCATAATTAGAATCGGTTTTCTGCTTAATATAGCTACGTTGGTGTTCGTGTATTCGAGTTTTGAAATTTCTAATTGTACGTCCTATGAATCGAAAAATCGCTGTAATATGCTTAATGCGTAGTATGGAGCTACGTTTCGGGCAAAAAATAAGGTATTTAATTAATTTTTCGGAAACCTTCGAAGAAAGGCATAGAGAAAGAAGTATTATACAAACATTTCGCATTCGAGTAACGAAAAGGGCAATGATTATAATTATCTATCTGCCAAAAGATTACGTTTAGGTTTCCTCAACCTCATTTGTATTCCCAATTTCTATATTTGTAAGATATTCAATTTGTAAAGTTAGTTTGAAATACTCAACTGAAGAAGACACTGCTTTAGGCGAAATATTTGTTATGTTTAACATATATAGTGAAAATCAAAAATCCAAGTTTTACTAACATTATTGTCATGGTATATATATATATATATATATATATATATATATATATATATATATATATATATATATATATATAGTGTGGGCCACCAGGAACTGCATCGATCGATATCTCAGAAACTGAATGTAGGAAAAATTCGAAATTTTGGAAACTCGCTAGATGTCTTGGGGCCTATTCAGCTAAAATATTTTCAATTATTGGGCATTTCAGGTTATACCGGAAATAGACGCTTCTTTTAAAAGGGACACCTTATATTTTATTATATTTTTGAATTCTACCCGAGATTCTAGGCAGATTTTATGCATCATGTCCTATACCTAAGTCTAAGCGTTTTTGACATATTTAAGTTTTTATGTCAAACATGACGATTGCAAGTCGTAATATAATTATGAATTGTTCCTATAAGGAAGTCATTATTACTTATTTTGGGTTGGATGCCTTGTTGAGAAGGATTTCCTTTAATAGATTTCGTTCAATATTTGGATAACTAATCATACAGGGTATTCGAAAAATAAGATCTAAAATGAGATTGAGAAAACTGATGAAAATCAATTTTTTCAAATGGAAACCCCCATGTTTTTTATTTTGTAGAATTCAACATAAAAAATTAAGGTAACTTTGTATGAGGTTATCTATACCTAAAATTTTTAGTTTTCGAAATATTGCCAATTTAATATTTTTACATGGCGATTTTGCATTTAATCATTCAACAATCAAGCCACGATCGTATTTGACATTTCAAATCATCGTAATGGCACCCCGGTTATATTATACAAAGGAAGATTATTTAATCTTATTTATTATATATGGACAATGTGATAAAGTTATTTCAAGAACATGGTCCACCCTGAGTATATATATATATATATATATATATATATATATATATATATATATATTTATATATATTTTTTATATTTATCTATATATTTATATATATATATATATATATATATATATATATATATATATATATCTATATATTTATATATATATATATATATATATAATATATATATATATAAATATATATATATATATATATATATATATATATATATATATATATATATATATAATATATATATATATATATATATATATATATATATATATATATATATATATATATATAGTGTATAACATTTTTGGGACCCAGATTTGTGAATTTTTTGTAGAAGAGTGTTCCAATATGTAGCTCGAACTCCTTTTTTCACTTTAAAGGGGAACTCAGAAAGTTTCTGCTCACTGATGGAGCTATTATTAAGAAGTTTTTTCTTGGTTGAGAAGTTGGATTTGTTATGCCATTCAGAGGATTTCTGTTTTTTGTTTTTCATTTTAATTTTGTTAATATAAGATACTATAGTTCATTTAAGTTAAAATAAGGATAAATGTAAGCATTCCCACCGACAGCAAGATATAGCTTTGTGGGTTCAATTTTAGTTTATTGTAAATTTTGATTTCAATAAACATTATTATTATTATTATTATTATATTACTTTTTTTGAAGAATTTTTATACTAGATGAGTTCCAGAATAAATATCAAAATGAAAAAAATTGATATTGTTAAATGCATGACTAATGTAAGCTATGGAAGTGTTATTGACATCCAAATATTTCATGACGAAGCCAATTCCTAAAAATTTAGGAATTTTTTCTGCACGTCATCTTATCAAAGAGATGGAGATGTCTATAACGTTTCATCTCAATATATAATGAATGAACTAACATTATTTATGGACTAATTTCAACTTAAGTTATAATAATATTCTCAAGAAAAAAAAACAAAAGGCACATGAAACCAAAACAAAAACAATATCAAATTCGAATTAAGTGTAAAATATTCAATTCAATCCAAAATTTGGAAAGAACAACATGATACATTTTTTTTACAATTACAGCTACTTTTCCAAAAGTATCATTAATTTTTCATTCTCATCAACAAACATGAAACAAGTAAGTTACTTTCCAGTGCCTGCAACTCATATATTTATTTAATCCTTATAACATATACTATATTACTAACCTTTCAAACTGAGACAAACACCTAAATTGCCGAGTTTACAACCAAACACAGTCACTACGTATCAAGACTCACTGAAAAAATCCGACGCAATGCACTAAACTCATTATTTCAATCTTTATTTTATGAATCCAAGGAATCCTACTTTTCAACGCAAATAACTGGATCGGTTGCTGAATGTTGAATGCCACGACTGGCTCGTATAACCAAGAGCAAAACCCCATCTGAAACCAAACTCCAAGAACTGAGGAATTCCCAGCTTAAATTTTCGTATATTCCAACATGGATTGATTTCTCGGAAAACCGAAAGGTGTGGTATTTAATGTTTTTTCAATATTAACAACCTCAATTGTTCTAACAATACTTTTCGTTATTTCTGACTTCAACAATAGTCAATAATTAAAATTGATAAAACTTCGTGGTTGATGGTATAAATATGTATTATATACTAACTGGTAGAATTTATTCCGTGACATGTAAACACTTTTTATGTATAAGTTTCGCTATAGATCAAGGTTGAACAATTGAAATAATTATTGAAATACGTCGGACAAAACTGATTTATATTGTTTCCGTGCTAGTCTAGAGATTTTAATGTTTTATAATCACAGTTATGAACAGTAGTGTATTCAAGGAAGTTAAACTAGCGAATGTTATTCACAAAACACTAAAATTGCGCGAAGGTGACATTAGATCAAGAAGAAGATTCCGAAAAAATTTGTCTGATTCAATTACTATTTTTTATAATGATAAATTTGTATTGAACAATATATTTAATACTGCATTAATTATGATTTCGAAATAATCATCTATCATTGCTCAAATTGAAAAGAAATGGGATTATATGGAAAATTATAATAAATATTGTACATACTTAAATTGAAAAATTATAAATATACGTTTCTAAAGAAAATTATTACTAACAGTAAATAATTTATAATTTCAACAAATAAATAATTTACAGGCAATATAAATTCGTGATTTCTAATACAACAAAATTTTCACGTATAGTTAATGAAATAAATATATATATATATATATATATATATATATATATATATATATATATATATATATAATATATATTATATATATATATATATATATATATATATATATATATATATATATATATATAATATATTATATATGTATATATATATATATATATATAAACTCATTGAATTCAAAAGAACTACTACAATAATGTTAGTTATTGGAACAACAACAAAATTTCAAAATATATTTCACAATACAAAATATGAATTTTTAAGAATTCCCAAATATAAAATTGAATATTGAACGAAACCATAAATTTTAACTATAGTTTTTTTAATCAACAAAAAGTAAGTTCAACATAATTACAGCACAGAAGTAAATTATTAGGTTAAAAAACAAGTGCAAAGTATATTCTAGAATGAAAATTGATATAAAAATGAGTTTTTTAAGAGCCTTGAATTTATCAGTCTTTATATGACCTTCTACGCTATTTGAAACATTATGAAATTTCATTTTAAAAATATGCATCAAAGTAATAAAGAGTTATCAATTTATCGTGTAGGCTGTAAAATCAAAAAACAATTTGAAAAAAAACATAAGTGGTAGGACTTAAATAAAATTATACCGAGTGGCGTATTCAAAACACCTGGAAATTTGATTAATGGTACGGTTTTTTATTGAAAAAATCAATTATATGATAATTTTTTTTGCAATAAAATAAATGTAGAAAATCTTTTGGAAGTGTCAGTGAAATAAATCAGAAAGAAGAGTGGCGTCCTCTGATTATTATCATAATAATTGGTATGAAATTAAAACAAAGAGAAACATAGGATGAATTAAAATTTAATATATAGGTATATCCAGGGCAATTGTCTTAAAACAGAAATCTTTCGGATAATTCCCCTGTATTGTCACCTTAATGAAGATACATAACGTTTTTACACGAAGATTTTTATACCAATTATTAGGATAATCATAGGAGCGCCACTCTCGCAGAGTATGGAAGGAAATTCATATTTCCGTACAGCTTTGCAAATTGAGTGTTTATACGAAGTTAGTCGACAATTGTATTGTTTCTTTTCTGACTTGAGGTGTGGAGACTTGGCATTTCATGCGGGCAACGACGTAGTGTGTTTCTCAACAAGCTACGTAGTCTTCGAACGTTTTATTATATTTATTATATTTTATATTATTCAGCGTTGGTTATATTGATTTGGTCATTGAAATCGATTGATTTGTGATACTGAGGAGGGTATAATAAGACCAAAACAGCCTGTCTATCACTTTAATCCTTCGCAGTGGCCATCTCGATATTTTTAACATTCCTCACTTGAAGGTAGAGTGTGAAAATAATTCTAGATGCCAATCATAACTTCATCAAGCTATAGTTCCCTTGCTGAGGAATTATACGAAATATTTTTTTCTCTAGAATATCCCATGTAAATGGAATGCAATTATCGCAAAATTATACAGCGATAATTGCATTGTAGAACGCGAAAGAGCCCTGCGATAATTGCACTGTAGACTGATAATTGCACAGTTCATAATATGGTTATTGATGACAAGCTGAGAATTTATAAATTACTTATGTCAGTTTGACAAGTTGACAGTTTATTCGGGAAATATTCCCCGGAATCACACTTATGCATCAAAATAACCGGATAATTTCGCATTCTATGCGTGTTGTCTTTGATAAATTGCATTCGGTCATTTTCATATTTTGGAGAAAGAGCACGAAGAGTTGATTTTCCTTGTATATAAATATATATATATATATATATATATATATATATATATATATATACATATATATATATATATATATATATATATATATATATATATATATATATATATATATATATACGAACAATAAAAAGTTTAGCTCTGACAGGTTGATTAAATTAATTATTATAAACGAATAAATGTATAAAATTGTACGTTTCGGTGGTACTTAATTAAGTTTAATTTTATTGTGGATGTACTTGACAAGATTATTGTATTAATTGATTTTATATGTATGTATGTTACATTTAAGGTTGTTTGTGATTTATATATCGAGTGCTGAAGAAGGTGGATGTACCACCGAAACGTACAATTTTATACATTTATTCATTTATAATAATTAATTAAATTAACCTGTCAGAGCTAAACTTTTATTGTTCCCATATAACGTAAACAGGTAACAAATTCATATACATCTATATATATATATATATATATATATATATATATATATATATATATATATATATATAATATATATATATATATATATGTATACTATATATATATATATATATATATATATATATATATATATATATATATATATATATATATATATATATATATATATATATATATATATACAGATATATATACAGGGTGTTTCATATTGATGTACAAATATATCAGAGGGTGATTTCCTGGATGATTTTAGGAAAAAACTTCATATGAACGTATGTCCTAAACGTCATAATTTTCGAGCTACAGGGTGTTAAAGTTTGAATTCAAAAAATGTCAGTGATTTTAATAAGCTTTACCTTTGAAAGTATTTTTACGGATGCTACTAGTAAATGTCCAGATTGAAAGATTTTTCTGAAAATACACAGGCACACTTAGACAAAGAAATAAAACTTATCTATTTCATGCATCGTATCAGAAATTAGCAATATAGGCCTACAAGAAAATTAGTTTTATTTTTTTAAACAAAAACCGTGCCTCCGACGAAAAAAAACGAGGAACCGAAATTGTTGAAAAATGAAGTGCGAATTTAAAATTGATTTTTAATTTAAAATCAAACAGTGGCGTACCACTTTTTTTGTTAAAAATGTTGAAGTCATGTCCCGCACGAACGCCACTGGTAGAAATAAAGAAAAAGTTTCTTCATCAAAAAGTACCTTTTGGTACATAGACACAATTTACTAAGTTTCATAGAGAAAACTAAAACGGTACTACAGTTATTACGAAAAGAATTTTTTTTATTAAAACTTTAACACCCTGTAGCTCGAAAATTATGACGTTCGGGACATACGTTCATATAAAGTTTTTTCCTTAAAACCATCCAGGAAATCAGCCTCTGAAATATTTGTACATCAAAATGAAACACCTTGTATATATATATATATATATATATATATATATATATATATATATATATATATATATATATATATACATATACCTATATTTATATTAATTGAAAATAAAAATTTATTTGCGCTAAACAGACGTAGCTTGTATGATCAATTTCCGTTTCCTCCGGAAGAAGTTTCTTGCCTACTGTAGCATTGATATCTCATGAATGTCGCATCAAATGAGAACTGGATAATAAATATACTGTTTTTCACCAAAGATATAACCATTTAAGGAATTAATGCGCTTCTACATTTTACAATAACTTCCAAAATGAAGGTGTTTATTTTCATCTTGAATTGAACACATTTCAGATTTGTTTTTCAGTAAAAATCTTTTGCAACTTATTTATGTATCAGAAAAACTATACCTCAACAAGAAATGTTGACGATTCCTAAATTATATATTCTTCCAGATATGTATTTTCATATTATATGATATTAGCTTATTATTTCATTAATCTCATGAAATATCCCATTATAACATACATCGTAAAATTGAAAACAGGTAGGTAGATATTGATTTTTTACTAATTTGGGACACATTTTGTTTATAACACGTTTCGGTGCACAGAGTAGTCATCAGATACAAAAAAGTTGAAATTAGATAGTCCAATATTATGTAGAAAATGAAAATCTCGTGTTCTATAGAACAAACATGGTATGAAAGAGAAGAAAAATATAAGAAATTTCATTCAAAAATTACTTCGCAGGTTACAGATTAAGTAGTGAACAAATTCTAGAAAAGAGAATTTGATTTAAATTTTGAAAATTTTCTTATGAAGAATAAACAGAACTAAATTTCTAGGAATAAATAGGAGGGTATTTTTTTTCCAATGATATAATGAAATAACAGATTGTAGTAGATAATTCTATTAAATGAATCAATATGTTATCTTGAAAGTATTTTCTGAATAAAATTACTGATTCCCTTTTTTTTATTCTGTATATGTACATTATAACCGTTATTTTTGAGTTTCTATACCTATAATATTGCACTTTTACCCTCATACTCGAATAAAATTGAAGATTCCGAAGAAGTAAACATTGCTGACCATCTGATCGATACATGTCATGCATATTCGTGATCTACAATTATTGGTGCAGAGACTGACTTAAAATAAAATTTACTTCTCGATACATGTTGAACTAAGTTAGTAAAAATTTGAAACAGAATCAAGTTTTTATGATGTTTATTGATGTTCAA
>JARQZK010000810.1:227500-358417 GCA_030704885.1 Cynegetis impunctata | reverse complement strand
GTGATTTTGACTGAAATGTTTTCGCTGAAATATTTTTGTACGGAATATGTAGTATGAAAAAATCATTTAGAGTCATGTATTTGGGGCTTAATATAATATCAGTTTTACTGCTTAAGCTCCTTTTTTTGCAGGCAACTACAGTTTAAGTTAATTTTTAGTATTTTATTTTGTTTGAGAAAATTGTATACTGCAAAAAAATAAATTTATTTTATTATTAATATATTATATATATATATATATATATATATATATATAATATATATATATATATATATATATATATATATATATATATATATATATATATATATATATATATATATATATATTATATATTATATATTTACGTATATATATACATGCACAAATTGATCTTTCGAATAAATAAGATGATTTGCATAATGAGTGTCTACTACTACTATAAGATTTTTTGCAACTACCACAATTGATTTTTTTCACTTCGGACATTTTATTCTCAAGGAACTCTGATTTTTTATTGTTGATATATTTTTCGATCTTCTTAACGGTTCGGAGGGCCAGGGGTTTTCATTAGTCACTCGGACTTAAAGCCTTCAAGCACAGAATAATATTGGAAGTTAATTCGAAGGGAGAACCTAAATCTGAATCGTAGTTTTATAACTAATGTAAAGCTTTCCGAGCATATTTCACTCACGAGTAGATACAAACATTGATACACATTTCAATAATTCAGCATGTCGATTCGTATGCTGAGAATATATGTGTAAAGGAAGTTAGAAACCATTGGGAAAGAGTTATGGCTCACGTATTTTGCTGATCTGGGAAAGATCTGACCAGCAAAACTCTAGCAAACGTCAGCTAATACTTTACCTCCGCAGAGCTTAGAATGATGTTAGTACTCCTAAAACATATCTGTGGCTTATCTGGTAACTGAGGGTTCGGGGCGGAAAACCTGTGTCATGATTCTTTATTTCAATGCCCGTATTTTTCTGTGATCGTGAATCTCATACGGGCAAACACACGCCTATTTTGGCAGCCACCGAGATTACTTCGATTATTTACATTTGAAAATCTGAATAGCTTTCTAATTACTGATGAGTATACAGTCTCGCCTTGCGACAGATTCTTTTCAAGTTTATTTTGAAAAACATTAGTTCAAGAATTCTCAGAAAATATAAAAATGAAATGATACTCTAGATGTTATTGAAAAAAACTTCAAAATTAGTAGTGAACAATTATCTCCAAGATATAAAACTATTCACCATTTTCTCACTAAGAAAATATAGAAGTGCAAATTCTAAAATATTAGACGTTTCAGGTGAACCATGCAACGGTTAACTTTGTAAATTCAATGGAAAGCATATTCGAACATTCTGCCAATTAATAGTTATTTATGTACCAAGTGCGTTATATAGATCCTAACGCCCGATAGGCGTTAGGATCTAGTAACGCACGTGGTGCATACAAGATTTTATTTTTCACGAAAAAATTATTTTAGTATAATGAAAAATCGATTTTAAAATCGGTTCATTGCTCCTATACTTTCCATTTTCCTTCTCATAGTAGGCATGTCATTTGTTGATATTTTGACGTTTGTGAATATTTTTGTCATCATATTTAGTGAATGTCATTGCTGCTTTTTTTGTGTAGTCTCATAGAAACAATGGAAGTGAAAATGAATTTACCCAAGAATATCATAGAAAATGCAGTCAAAGCTGCGAATAATTCATTGCCGGAGAAATCCAGAGGCGCATACGACAAGGATTATGAAGTATTTAATCAATGGAAGTTGCTTCAGTTGTCCTCGTATAATGAGCGGGCGTTATGATCTATAATGCCCGCTCATAACGACCTAGGGCATAAAGAGTGTATTTATAGCAACCTTATATAAGGTAAAATCGACAAATAATATACAAGTGAAAAATAAAATATTTTTGGTAATTCGGTGTTGCCACCTCTATTAGGAAGTAGTAGCAACTTCAGTTTTTCAAATGGAACAGCCTGTATATAATATTATTGTCAGAATCTCCAACATGGACGGTGGTCATATGAGACATCTTCTGTAAAACACTAGAAGTCAAAAATAAATCGAATATCTCCTGTAATTTATCGTATTTGTTTGCCCTAGTAGTTTATATTTTGAACACCGAAAATCGCTCATATCTCTAAAATGACTCATTTGCTTACACATGATTATATGAAACTTTTTACTTATTCTGGTCTAGAATTAGCTCGCAAAATATTGAAACGTTGTTTTTCAACTCACGGTATATTTCTAGTTTTACAATATCCTAGAAAACACAGTTGAATTTCAATGGAATCTGGAAATATGTGAAATAGTCCAGAGATGTGATCATCATTGTCACACACACATATACCATTAACATCAGTCAACACAATCTCGAGTTTAGATAAGACATACAATGTGTTTGAAAAAGAAGGAAATTTTCCAAGGAATATTTCCGTCTATTCGTGTATCACTGTATCACACACAACACGAGTAGTTGCAGAGAGGTCGTCTACCCCCGAAACCGGGTAAGGCACTTGAAGAAGATATATATATATATATATATATATATATATATATATATATATATATATATATATATATATATATATATATATATATATATATATATATATATATACATACATACATACATATATACATACACACACACATATAAATATATATATATATATATATATATATATATATATATATATATTTATATATAATCTCTTGATAATTATTAGCAATATCAGGCTTGTTGAATCTCAAAAAACTCGATTTTATTAAAAAGTTGACGTTTCGCCACGACATTTCGTGGCTTATATCAAAAGTATATATATATATATATATATATATATATATATATATATATATATATATATATATATATCTTTAGGGAAGGAAGTGGCGGTGAGGCGCATGAGTGAAAAATTTTCAACCCGTTGGCAAAATAAATCAAATATGAACAATATATTTGAAATTCTAGTGTTTTTTTGAGGGCGTATGGAGCTATTAAAATCGGTTTATGAAGTGCTAACTGCACTTTCGAACCCCCTTCAAATAAAGTTACAGGGCTGAAATACGTGCATTGAATAGATGTAAAGTAAGTGGCAGAATTTTTTTTTCTGAACCGCCGCCATTGTCATATAATGATTTCTTTTGGGGTTTCAAATAGTTTCTCCCACACAATTTGATATAGAAATCTCATTATATGTTCACGGTTTCCTTCAATTGTTATTATAAGAAAACAGGAAAATTTTGATCTCAGCTACGAAGCTCCGCTGCATACTCGGTTTTTTAAAATTATCGAAAAGATTTCAAAATGCAATTTCTAATGATGGACGAGACTCTTAAGCTAAAATTAACTCGTTCAGAATGGTTCAAAACGATTTGACGGGTAAGTCAAGTAACTCTCTATTCACAAAGCTTAATTACTTTCACAAACTGAAGAAAAAATTAATAATAATTTACGTCGCTCGTCAACAAGCACGAAACACTATTATCCAGATAATATATTTTCGTGCTCGTTGACGTGTCTACCAGTCAGTTTCCAAACGTTATTTACATATTGCGCGGCATGACAACTAATTATAAGTTCGTTTGTTGCGATAGAATAATTTCTGCGAAGTCGACGGGCAGCAAAGAAAACGCAGAAATGCACATCTGCGTTCGCGTTCCCTGGAACTGTTCCAAAACCGGATCTTTTGTGAGCGGAAAATAAGCCGAGATATAAGACGCTCATCGTTCGGATTCCGTTTTCCTGATTTATTCCCGCGCATATATATTTCTCCGCGATGCGGCACTCTTGAATCCGTCGGCTTGTGCCGACCGCGAAGTGTGTGTGGATATAATTACCGCACTGCGGAGATGGCACAATCGCGTATCTGTCTAATGAGAGGGACGGTCAAGTATGCCGGGAATTTAGGGCGACAAATCGGGTCGGATGGCTTGGAGTACGCCAGAGCACTTTGCGCGTTTTCTAGGATTACTGAGGATAATTTTATATATTGAAGATAAACCGTGGATAACAAGATATTACACTCGCCATACGAGATTTATACTGCTGAACATAATTTACAGTTAAACTAATTGTTAATAACAATTTACACGTTTATAAGACAAAATAAGCATACCTAACGCATTTTTCGGTGAAATTCAGATGGTGAGTACAAAATGATCATATTTCTCGGATATATTCAATACATGAAATAAAAAAGAAGTGTGAGCAGCAGAGCAACATCTCTAAGGTATTTTTCGCGCGAAATGCATCTCGTCGAGATGCGATTCTGATAAATTGAATGATATTTTGAAACATCACGCTTAAATAGCAAACCAAATTGAAAAAAAAAATATTTTATTTAAAAAATTGTATCGTGGTTGTAGAAAAGAGTTGAAACAAACGAAGGAACGTACTTCAATTTCAACATAATCCACGTATTAAATTTCAACCCTCTATTGTGAAAAACAATTCGCGAAGTGCATCGCTTACTGCTGGCAGATCGAAATGGAATTAGAACGGAATAATCACCACGAAATGCAGAGCGGTTGAGTAAAAGAGTCGAAACCAAGAATGAATTTCAAGTCAATATAAACTCAATGTACGTACCCTCTAACTCAATCTGCAGAAGATGTGAATTTCGTTAATTTTTCAGAAACTACGAAAAAAAAAAATGGCGTAAAATTTTAGCTCATTTGCCTCGATGGGAGCCGCTTAAGATGCTAATATGTACCAGGACAAAAAAAAACTCTATCGCAGCGAGCTGCATTAGGAAAGCAGGTTTGAAAAATCTATACATTCAATTATTATTTTTGTTGCAAATCCTAAAAACAAAAATTGCGCATTCTATCGTGTGAACAATATTCATTTCCTCCTCCGGGGGGTCAACCCCCCAACCAATTTATATCTAAATAAATACCATCCAAGATGAAACTACCTCCATACAAAGTTTCAAGCCTACGGTCCCAAAATTGCGCCTCCCGTCGTGTAAACAAGATTCATTTGCTCTCCTAAGGGGTCAACCCCCCCAAGCAACTCGTACCAAAACCGATACTATCCAATATATAATACGAAACTACCTACTCACAAACTTTCAATCTTATTACTCCCTTTATTGTGTAAAGAAGGTTTATCCCCCCAAAGGCGTCAACCCCCAACCAATTCGAACCAAAACCAATCCCATTCAAGATATCATACAAAACAACCTAGATACAAACTTTCAACCTTCTGTGGTGTAAACAAGATTTATTTCCCCCCTGAAGGGTCAACCCCTTAACCAATTCGAACCAAAACCAATACCATTCAAGATATCATAGGAAACTGCCTATTTACAATATTTCAACCCTATTGCTCGAAAATTGCGCCCTTTATCGTGCAAACAAGATTTATTTTTCCCTCAGGGGGGTCAACCCCCGAACTAATTCGAACCAAAACTAATATCATCCAGGATATCATACGAAACTACTTATTTCCAAATGTGTATGTGCAATTCACCCACGACAGACCTAAAACTTCGGAAAAGTAGCCTACTTGGCTTAGGCCGAAGCAAGTATTAGGCATATAAGACACCATTCCTCTCGGTTCGGTTCGGTAATACGAAGTCCTACACAACACACATATCGTGGGGCGAATACGAAAGCTCGAATCAAACTAGTTAGTCGAGTACTTAGGTACGCTGGCTAGTATTTGGGAGGTCTCGGCTTCAAACCTCGGGGCCGACTGGTCTGTCATGAGTTTTTTTCAGAGGTTTCCGCATGGTAATGTAAGTCACTGCTTACAAACTTATAAGGCGAATGCTGGGCCAGTATTAATCCTCTGAACCCTACCCACAATTCTTATGTTCCATAAATATCCCGTCTCACATATCCTCAATGCACTTGTACATACAAGTGTATTCTCTGATCTGGCTGAAGGAGTTGATCCCAAACTCAAGCTGCCCGCCTCCCTGACACATACTGCAGGGAGGAATGAAACACGTGTGTTTCCTTTTTTCCTCTTTTTCCGAAAGCCCGAACAAAGAAGAGACGAAGATTATAGGAAACACTGTATACTTGTATTCTATATCATTACGTTGCAGACTAAATCCTATGTGTGAATATGTTTGTCTCTTTTTGGTGTCGCCTTTTCGTATCATTGAATTTTGAAATCACAGCGGTGATAAAGAAGTTTCACTTCAATTAATAAAAAATTGGGTAGAAAGAGTTAATAAAAAGATGGTTACAAATTATTCGTAAGAGAGGGAATTCCTTTCTTGGCTGCTAATCACGCAGTTCCGTAATTTTGAATAGATTAAGAAGAAATTAGTTGTGGTGATTATGTTAATTTTTTCATTGGTAGAATTATCAGAACAGAATTTCAGATCACAAGCGTAGCACTCATTCAATTTCGACTAATTTCAAGTATCAAATTCTAAAAGTGAAAAAATTAAACTGAATATCCTAGAATAACAACAGATCAATAAAAGCAATGATTCTCCTATTGAATGGCCAAAATTCATACTAAAAGCCGCCTTCTTAATATTTTCATAATTGTAACTACCTAACTAGCAGTTTAGAAATAAATTCCCCCTCTCTCTATTTGTAACCATCTTTGTATTTACTCTCTCTACCCAATTTGTTTTTCATTCATTTCTCGTATTGTTTTTAACCAAGAAATATGTGCATTTCGCACTATGCATATGAAGAAGTTTCACCAAAACATGCTTCGTGCGAATTTTGTCTAATAAACGTGTAAATTGTTGTCTATATAACTATTGTTTTAATATGTTTGTAAATTTAAATCAAGTATCGGCCTTATCAATCCAAAAGTATTTACAGAATCTTGAAGACGAAGATTTGTCAACGAACTACATATATCAATATATTTCACTTACCATTCATCATAAATCATCAAACTTACTCACCTGGAACAAAAATTTCAGTTAGTTCAAGATTGATTCATTTTTTAAATTATATATATGTATATATATATAAATATATATATATATATATATATATATATATATATATATATATATATATATATATATATATATATATATATATATATATATATATATATATATATATATATAGTATAGTATATATATATATATATATATATATATTATATGTATATATATATCTATATATATATATATATATATATATATATAAATATATTGTCTCGTGTAAATTCTCCACTTAACCGCCGCTACTGAACCCTGCATTCAAATACCGTGATTTCACGCTATCAACCAATACGTCACTTTTGTTTCATCTATGAATGAATAGAATCGCGCAGTTCGGGATGATATGCGTATTACGAAAATCTCGAGATAGCTTCGAATTAACAGGTACAAGATCGTTGTTTCTTTATTGTTAAAATTATAGTCAATATCTATTAAACGAATAGTTTATTAAAGTTTATTAAAATTTATTAAGTATCTGTGGCGTCTGATAGACGGTAAGTTATGAGAAGAAATATAATCATTTCGTATAAATGCATTATCTCGAAAATCTGAATTGATTCCTTATTTCATTTTTCCGCCATTTCATTTTTTTCATAAATCTATATTAAATTATTTATCTTTCAATATTGAAATAATCATTTTACATTTCTTAATTTAAAACATTTTTACTTCATTTGCTTATTTCATTCTCTCAATTTAACACAAGATTTTTGTAGGCTAACGATGGCAAATTTCACGTGGTCATATCTTATGTTCAGTTTAATGTTGGAACATATACTGTCTTTCTTAGCATCTTTGCTTGAGATAAATCTGAATGTTAATTTGAATTGGCCATCGATACCCTACAGATATTCTTGGAACATATTAAGTTTGAGATTGTATGTTGATTTGCCCCGAATTACTTTAGCCACCTTGTCTGGAGTTTAAAAAGGAAGCCACCTTGTCTGGAGTTTAAAAAGGAAACCACGTTGTCTGGAGTTTAAAATTCACGTTGTCTGGAGTTTAGAATTCACGTTGTCTGGAGTTTAGAATTCACGTTGTCTGGAGTTTAAAATTTACCTTGTCGGGAGTTTAAAAAGAAATCACCTTACCTGGAGCTAATATTCACCTTACCTGGAGCTAATATTCAACTTACCTGGAGCTAATAGTCACCTTATCTGGAGCTACCAAGAAACTAGGTACAAAGGGCAGAAGTCAAGAGGACAATACACCTAAAGAAGAATCTCAAACGTCGATAAAAAATTAAATAAAAAAACAAAAAGATAAGTCTTATTCTGTGTAAAAGAAAACAGTAAATACCTTCATTTTATTTTGTTATTATTACTGAGAACAACCTAGAACCCATATATGTTTAACCAATCTCCCTGCTAGCTCGGGCAGAAATATATCTTAAAAGGCAGAGTGGTTACAATATATATATATATATATATATATATATATATATATATATATAATATATATATAATATATATAATAATATATCACAGGGGCGGCTAGTCAAAGGAGAGGCTAAGCCTCCTCCTCAATAATATTCCGTGTATCACTAATATATTATATTGAATAGTCAGCATTCAGCATATTCATATTAATCAAAATCATATTATTTTATGCACCTACCTACCTTTCAACCTACATTATATAATATAATTTATTAATTTAATTAAGATAGAAGGTATTTACATTTACAGCATTTCATTCATTTCAAGATTTGTGGCAACGCTGCGGAGGCTTAGAAAGGTATATTCTCAACGTTCATTATGCCTGCTACAGAAAAACAAACAACGGTGCAAATACTCCGAATGCATACTTCATTGCAATAGAAAAGCAAAACACATGTAAATAGCAACACCGATAGAGACCCAGTTTCATACAATGTCGACCAATCACAACTATAGAATTTCGCGTGACATCGAGTGAATTCGTTGGAAAGCATTTATTGAATCGTAGTGTGATCGTAGTTACTAATGGCAGCGTGTTTACTTATATTGCTCGCGTATTGTTTTAAAATGAGTTTCGTTACTGAAGTTAATTTCAAAAATTTCAATGGTGACTTAGTGGAATATTTTTTATCCCATAACTTTAGTGCACAAAGTTATGAGGATAAAGTTTTGATAAAAACATTGCGACCTACCCCTAAATTAAACAATTTGGTGCAGCGTAACAGACAACAAAACCGCGGTTTTAATAAAAGGAATTATGAGAGACATCCTTGCCTAACCGGACCACAGGTAAAAAAATAAATTATTTTGTTGGCAGTGTTTACTTTTTACTAGGGAAAATGTCTCTGTTGGGGGCCGCTTAGGATTTGAGGATTTAATTCTATAGTTGAAAGTGAGGAATTTTTCACCGATAAAGTAACTTTAAATACCGCACGCGGATTAATATCTCACTTACAAGATATGGAATTTATATATTTTTTAAACATCTTTAAATTAATTTTTGAACAAACAGAAATAGTTTTTCAAATCTTACAGCACAAGTTTGCAGATGTAATCTACTCACGAAATCGGCTCAAGTTTCTTTTGGAAAAAATTTCAGTGCAGAAGTTTATTTAAAAAAACCATTTTCTGTATTTCAAACTACTGATGATACGACTCAATTCAGCCCGAAATGAAAGAAATTCAGTTACGCAGATATGGAGCTTCACTATAAGCAAATATTTTATGAAATTTTGGATACTTATTGGGGTCAAATAGAAATAAGGTTCTCTGATTTGAAAGAACTGCATTTCTTCGACTTACTCAATAAAAATTTGTTTACCGGACTTCCGGCTAATTTCCCAGATAACCTTTTGGAAAATTCATGTCAAAAATACACTTTTTTTGATAAGGTGGCCATAAAAAGTGAACTGTGTGTTGTTTATAATGACAATGAAATTTTGGGGCAAAATGAAAATCATGTGAGGACTATTAAATACCTAATGATGATTTGAATCAAGATTTACCGCAAGTTTATAAACTCTTATGTCTAATTGTTTCTATCCCGGTGACATCGGCTTCCGTAGAGCGCTCGTTTTCCACTCTAAAGAGAACTAAAACTTATTTACGAAATTCAATGAGCCACGATCGTTTGAAAAATATTAGTTTGCTGTCTATTGAAAAGGAATTGGCAAAACTTTTGGCGAAAGACAAAAAATTTTATGAGGATATTATAGATCATTTTGCTAACGTTAAAGATCGCAGAATCCCGCTAGTCTTCAAAAATATATAATAACCTTTCATTTGCTGTCACCAGCTGTTAACAAATTCGTTAAGTAGGTAGGTAGGTACCTATTTTGTGAAAGAAAAAATTTGATAAATAGATGAATTGACTAATTGGCTGAAAGGAGTTTTTGTGAATATTGTAAATAGGAGTTGTAGGTCTCAAGGTAGACACTCGAAAGTGAAAACAAATTAATAGCTCAGGGTGCTTGTTTTACTTTGATTTTCTTTAAATTATAAGGCGGTTGACCTTGAAATCCTAAAAATTTTCGCCTATGGTGAATTTTTTAACACCTCTTTTAGCCTCCTTAAACCAAAACCTCTCGAGCCGCCACTGATATATATATATATATATATATATATATATATATATATATATATATATATATAAATATATATATATATATATATATATATATATATATATATATATATATATATATATATATATATATATATATATATATACAAAACTTTATTCGAAGCCGAAGTTAAATGTTTTTTTTTTGTTCGAATGCTATTCAATATGGTCATATCGATCAATCAATTCTCAGAGTAGTAGTTGCCTCTTTAGAGTAATAAGGCATATCAAGAAAATAAGATTTTATTTGTTTCAAAAAATTAGCCAGGGAAGTTAGAGATTTTATCCATAAAGTAATTGTAAATTTTCTCAACATTGTAAATGATTGACTTTTTTATTGGTTCAGATGAAGAAATAGAGAGGCGAACGTGATGTTTAGAGGATCTAGTGGAATACTCGTGCTATGAAACCAAGGGTACGGCATCAAAATAAAAATCAAGCACACAGATTCAAGTCAATATAAAACATAAAGCGTTTTTTCAATTTTTCTCGAAATAACGTTTGCTATCAGTATTATTTTTCAGTTCATACGTGTTACGAATTGCAGCAATAGGATATTCGGTAGGTATTTGAAAATATTCACATTTTTAGGGTTCCGTACTCAAAGGATAAAAACGGGATCCTATTACTAAGACTTCGCTGTATGTCAAAATACTGAAAACAAAATGAAATAAATATTTAAAAGGGCTTCCATGCAGTAGACGCGATTTTTTTGCCGTTTTTTGCTCGATATCAATAAGGGCAACAGGTAGGAACTTGAAATATTCACAAAATACTCAGTTAACTCAGTTATAATATCACAACAGCATTGAAAATAATCGATTATACTGCCGAGTCACGAGAAGTATTTTGCGAAACATCCACGAGACCGCAGCTCGAGTGATGTTTTAAGAAAATACGTCGAGTGACGAGGTCAGTATAACGATTATTTTCGATTGCTCGAGTGGTATTCGTTACGATTATGTAACGAATAAAAATTATTAATTTTTTTTCAAGATCTTCAAAATATCGTCAATATGAAAACATACACATTTTGACACGAGGCGAAACACCAAAACGATTATATCACGTCGTCCAGAGTATTATTACTTATCAATACGCAGTAGTTATTCAAAATTCACGGATTTTATTGGATCTTTCACAAATGAGTTATATAATCAGTTATAATATCACAAGAGCATCGTAAATAATCGATTATACATTCGAAACACGAGACGTATTTTGCGAAACATTACGAAGGCGTAGCTCGAGTGATGTTTCAAGAAAATACGTCGAGTGAAGAGGTCAGGATAACGATTATTTTCATTCGCTCGAGTTGGAATTCGTTACGATTATATAACTACCAAACAACACCGCCAGAACTATAACCAAAGCATTGCATATTGAAAAATTAAACGAAAATTCACCAAACTTGATAATCAATTTTTTTATCAAACGTAAATAAATCGTCAATATGAATTCACATTTTGATACGAGGCGAAACACCAAAAAGATTATATCATGTCGTTAAGGGTATATTCACTTATCAATTCGAATAGAATAGAAGTAACTATGCAAACTTCACAGATTGTATTGGCTTATTCACACATGAGTTATATAATCAGTTATAATATCACAAGAGCATCGAAAATAATCGATTATAATTCCGAGTCACGAGACGTATTTTGCGAATCATCCACGAGAGTGCAGCTCGAGTGGTGTTTTAAGAAAATACGTCGAGTGACGAGGTCAGTATAACGATTATTTTCGATTGCTCGAGTGGTATTCGTTACGATTATATAACGAATAAAAAATATTAATTTTTTTGACAAACTTCATCAAAACATCGTCAATATGAAAACATTCACATTTTGACAGGAAGCGAAACACCAAAACGATTATATCACGTCGTCAAGGGTATATTCACTTATCAATACGCAGTAATTATGCAAAATTCAGGGATTCTATTGGCTTATTCATACATGAGTTATATAATCAATATAATATACTCCTGCAGCTTTTATAGATTAAAAAATATTTTGAATGAAGATGTTAGCAAATATATCGTTATTCATCATATTTCACTATATTTTGAGTCACTCTTATCCGTTTATAAGACCTGAAGTACATTTCTTATATAATTCGGTTCAATATTTTCACTTTTTACTACTTAAAAAATGAAGGAAAATTCGACATGCACAATATGTAGTAATTTTCCCTCATGATTTATGTTAATCTAGCTTGCATAAGCAAATATTCGGTTCAATATTTTCACTTTTTACTACTTAAAAAATGAAGGAAAAATCGACATGCACAATATGTAGTAATTTTCCCTCATGATTTATGTTAATCTAGCTTGCATAAGCAAATAGTAGACTATGCAATTGCAAGTTCGGTTACTGGGGTAAGTTTTCAATTACTTTTCCCATGTTTACCACGCTTTCTCATCTTGTAAATTATCTCAAGTTTTCGTAGATGAAAATATGAACTTGTACATAAATCGTCGAGGAAATAGTATATAATGTCTCAGTCCGTCAAAAAAAAGTACGCCCGTACCCCAACAAGTCCATAGAGAAAGGAAATTCTAATTACCTGACATTTGCAAGCTTGTAGTAGAGCTCTTTGAACGTACTCAATCACGTAGATAAATCAAGTTAGCGCAGGATGCTGAAGATTATTACAGTATTTAAAGTGCCGTCCAGTGAAGCGCAGGCGAGGGAAGAGGGCACCCAACGGCGATGTGATATATTTCTTCTTTATATAGCAAAATGAAAAAAATCTAAATTCGCAGTAAGAATAATTACAATCAGTATTTCCGAAATTAATTTCCTTCGGCCCATTAGCAATTACTTCAGCGAATAAAAATAAATATACTGTAAATTGAATATTCATTGATTTGGAATATGACCATCTCCCTTGAAACGTTTTTCGACAATTTTTAAATCATTGAAGAATTTTTCTTGTTCAATTTATGTGAAATATTAAATTGACCAACTTATATATTTTTCATGATTTCGTTTTGAATTTGGCGAAAAGTATTTATAGAGGCACTCTCGTGCTCGTTTTTAAACACGCTATGACTGCTTTGGAACCACATACGCCACAGTTGCAGAGTATTCATTTCATGTCAGGAAGTTATGTATTCTCCTGACGTTATTCCGCATTTTCGATCTCTGCGGTGAATTGTTCGTTTCCAATATCTTTGGTGGAGGGCGATGTGAGTTGTTATCCAGATACCTAGTAGTTCGATAACGATTTGTATTGGGGAACAATCTCAAATTTGTTAATTCACTCCGAGTCAAATATGCTGCACCAATGAGATCTAATAAGATCGAAACAGCTGTATGCAAATTTTGAGTCGGGGTGTCTTGACGTTTTCTATTATTCACGTTAGATCGTGAATGTAGAATTCTCGTCGCAGAATACATAAAAACAGCTTCCTTCCAAAGTTGTTTTATATATATATATATATATATATATATATATATATATATATATATATATATATATATATTTATATATATATATATATATATATATATATATATATATTTATATATATATATATATATATATATTACATATATATATTTATATATATATATATATATATATATATATATATATATATATATATATATATATATATTTGTATATTTATATATATATATATATATATATATATATATATATATATATATATATATATATATATATATATATATATATATATATATATATATATATATATATATATATATATACAACTTTGATTTGGTAGTACTGCTTTATTTGATAACCGATTCAACAGGTGATAAGTGATTTTTGTTTTTTTCGGTTTGGCATTTCATTATGGATAGACTTACTCCAGAGCAACACTGTAGAGCAAATTGTTGAAATTTTTTGTCAAAATAATGGTTCTGTTCGTGGAATTTATCGTGCACTCCGTCCATTTTATGGCTTTCATAATCGTCCATCAGAGCGGCTAATTCGAATAACTATGGATCGTTTTCGCTCTACGTTTAGTCTGACTGATCATGTGCATCCTGTTACTGAACAGTGCGCACCGAACATGCCGTACAGGAAAGCATTGAAGAAGACCCAAATCAATCAATTCATCACCGTTCTCAGCAAATGGGGTTGTGTCCATCCACTTTATAGAAGATTTTACGGAAAGATCTTTCAAAAGTTTTTAAGATTCAACTTATGCAGGAATTCGGCCGATGGGCTCAGCAAAATTTTGTTCACCGATGAAGCTCATTTTTGGTTGAATGGGTACGTAAATAAGCAAAATTGTCGCATTCGGAGTGAAGATAAGGCACAAGTTTTTGTTGAAACACCATTACATCCACAGAAAATTTTTGTTTGGTGCGCTTTATGGGCCGGCGGAATCATTGGTCCATATTTAATCAAAAACCATGATGGTCAGAATGTTACTGTCAACGGTGAACGGTATAGAAACATGATTTCGTACCTCAATTATCTGGCATTAATCTTGCTGACATGTGGTTCCAACAGGATGGAGCTACGTGCCACACAGCGCGCGCTACAATTGGTTTACTCAAAGAAAGTTTTTTTGAACGTAATGGTCAACAATTGCCCCAACAAGATAGTGTGATATAACCCCATTAGATTATTTTCTTTGGGTTATGTAAAGTCACTTGTCTACGCCGATAAAGCAGAAGTAATTGAATAGGTACCTGGAAATCAATATGAGTTTTTGGCAAAATACGGCCACAAATGCTGCGAAAAGTGTGTGAGAATAGGAGTTCCGGATTGCGCCTAGTACGCGCCAGCCATGGAGGATACATGGCCGAAATAATATTTAAACATTAATGCCATAAAATTTTCTGTTCAGTAAAGCGAGTTTTAATAATATTAAAAGTATATTTCTCAATTTTATTTTAATTCAAAGTTGTGAAATTCTAGAAAAAACACCCTTTATATATATATTTAGATATGTGCGTGTGTGTGTATACCGGTTGTTAAAAAACAACGTTTCAATATTTTGGGAGCTAATTCTAGACCTCAAAATGAGTAAAAAGTTTCATATAATGAGCAAATGAGCCGTTTTGGAGATATGGGCGATTTTCGGTTTTCAAAATATCAACTATTAGCGCAACCAAATACGATAAATTGCAGAAGATATTCGATTTATTTTTGACTTTTAGTGTTCTACAAGATGTTCCATATGACCATCGTTCATTTCAATGCAGGAAGTGCCTACATCTTCGCATGAAGGAATTACATACGCTTTCAAAAAGACCTGGTTGTGTTCGGATCGCATGACAGGATAGTTCGATCCGATGTTGCAACTTTTCGATATCATTTACTGACGTTGCATACATTAAAATTTTTAAATAACCCCAAACACAAAACTGGCTTGACGATACAGAGGATTAAAAGCTTGCACGCGTTGAATATGAAATGGATAGAGAAGTTGTTGATGCATAGTTCTACAGACAAGGGGCCACTTATTCCTACTTCCGCTGAAATTCTTCTTACACTTTTATCGGGATTTTAAGTCACATTATTTTAAATTTGCTCTTCAACTTCTGGAGTACCTACAGATCTTGGACGTCCAGTATCACGAGCTTTTTTTTTAAGAAACCTGTTTCCCTCAATCGTCTAAAAACTTGATTGAACATCACATGAGAAGGAAGTTGGCGATCGGGATAAAGCATAAAGGCGACGTGCTTCAGGACCACTTCCGTTGTTACGGCCATACATGAGAACCATATAACTTATTTCAATATTAGAATAAGGCATTTCAAATTCAGGAATGATAACTTTTTCTTATCAACAAAGTGAAAGATGTAAACTACTCGAATCGAATACAAAATACTCAATGGAAGTACGTAAATGTCATATGGAAAGCCAATGTTTGATGCCAGCTTCGATTTTTTTTATGAACCGACTGAAAAACATTTTAATTGTAAGTTTTCTTCTGACATCTGAAAGATGAAAATAAATTGAGTTGTGCTAGTTCTTAATTTGAAAACCGAAAATCGCATATATCCCCAAAACGGCTGATTTGCCGACCAATATTTATATGAAATATTTTTTTTATTTTGGGGTCTTTAATCAGCTCCCAAAGTATTCAAACGTTGTTTTTTAGCACCCTGTATAAGTCAGTGAGTGAACTGAGGCGTTTAGCGCAAAAGTGGCCCAAGTCAAAAATAATTATTATGGGGAAACAAGCAAAAGACAATTTTGAAGATTTTTGAGAATCAATCAAGAAATTATTAAAGACGATGTTAAGAGTTCCTTAACTTATTTGAATTCAGGTAAATGTAAGGACGTTATACTAACTATTTGGATCATTTTTGTTGAAAAATAAGATTTTGAATGTGGCTTGGGCCACTTTTTTTTTGCAACTTCTTTTTTTGTTGACTTTGGAATAAAAAATTATTTTGATGCAAAATAACTTACTTAAAGTGTTTTTATTTATTTTCGTTCATGCCGTGACCTTCAAAAACACCTTAGTCTTCATCATCATGTTCATTTTGGACCAGTTGATGATAAAATTCATGGTATACTGGTGGAAGTCAAGCAGGGATAATGAGTCTTGGTGTTTTTTTCTTGTATGGGTTTGAGTCCTCCAAACAGCAGAAGAAGTTTTGCCATTTCCTGGAATGTTTGCTTGCCCCGTTTTTTCACATTAACTTTGTTAAATAAAACATCTTCGTTATTCGAGTACTTATACTGGACAATTCCAGGTTTTTCTTCATCATACCGAAGCCACTGTATACGTACCCACTGTACATTTTCATCAGATTCTGTTTTTTTACGATTTTTTAATGCTTTCTCTAGTTCTTTTGTTGGGAAAAAGTCGCTGGATGTCATAACAACTACTTTTTCTTGGTTCTAAGAACCACCTGCACCCAATCATTGGGAACATAAATATTTTCATAGTGTTTTTTGTGTCCCGATATACTAAAAATTTATGGTCAATTTTGTCCAACTTTGTGGTCGCAGGATGAGGTGATGTAAGCAAAAGGGCCGCCATTTTAAAATTTCTTGTGGTGACAAAGTTTTTTATGTTGTGTGCAATACAAGAACCAATTTCCTGGGGACCCCGGGATGCTATACTCTCGTCCCACATGAACATGTGTACCTTGCTAGTTTGATGACCATGAATCCCGAAACAAAACGTCTTTGTCTTTTGTAGTACGCAACTCTTATTGAAATGATGGCATATTATTGCACTCGTTCTCAAAATAAACTTCAATTTAAAAGACAAAATGTACGCCATGAAAGTAACAACAAACACACGCAGTGAAATATGCGTCGCAATTGAATGCAAAAGCGGCCCAGAAGTGGGTTGGGTCAGTCTTGCTTTCGAGAATTTTAACTTACTGTGAGCGCAAAAATTAATTTATGTGGTATCTTGTGGTGAATGGTCGAAATAGGCTTGGGCCGGTATAGCACGATTGAAATTTGATTTATTTGTAGGCCATTTTTGCTCTTAACTCAATTTTCAACACATTGTGGCTTGGGCCACTTTTGCTCTAAACGCCTCAACTATAAAAGTCGTTTAAAATCAATGCAATAAGATTGCATAATTCAAACTTGTTTATAATTGTTATCATTCGATATTAAATTTCAAGAAAAATGGACGAATTTTCAAGATAATTCAAAATATCGCCTTTCAAGTCCTTGAAATAGGCTATTCAGTACTCAGAACATATTGTGAATAACTTAAAATCAATAACACATATTATGCATTCGTTCGTAGGTATGTAAATTTCTTTCATATTATTTTTGCATTCAGAGCCTGAACTTCCATCAAAGATATTTCGAGTACCTACCTAAACAGTATACAAAACGAAATTTAATTAAACAAGTATGAAGAATATGCTCAGTTAAAATGACATTTTCACTTGAGGAATTCACATATAAAATAGATAACTCTTGACGAGATTCTTTTTCGAACCTTTGAAGCGTGCATAGTGTTATCTTCCTGAAATGAATACTGCATACGCAAGTAACATAAATGAGAGCAGGAACATACCTCTTTCATGTATTCCTGGATTTATATTTTTGAATGTCAGAATAGACAACATAGAGCGCAAAATAAAAAGCGACTTTTTTCGGTATATCACTCACTTTGTTGGAAAGGTGGAATGAAGATTCTTTTTGAATCGTCTTTAGGATCTGTTCTTGACAGTATTCAGCAGGACTATTGCATGTGGCTTTGGTACAAATATCCACCGAAATTGCAGTTAAACTGACAGTTTTCAAGAACAAGTTGGCATTTTTCATTAATTTATTATATGAAATTATTCCTCAATAACGAAATGAAGATGAGTACTTTGTCGTGTATTTATTCTTTATCAGTACATAAAACAATCACATAAGTATTATAAGCACGAATTTATATCAATCCCATTTGGAAGCAAAAAAATTAAGAACTCGAAATTATTCTGAGCTTGATTCAATCAAAAGCACAATATTATTTGCCAGTCTCTGGATATTACATTACATTTTTTGAATTTGGAAGATTAAACTGATCGCTGATATTGCTGTGATTTCGATCTCGTATTTAGTACAAGAACTTATCCTTTCTTACTTGAAATGGATATATATATATATATATATATATATATATATATATATATATATATATATATATATATATATATATATATATATGTATATATATATAATTATTTATTCGAATTGTTGTTGCCTGTGATCTATTTTTAATCTCTTGATAATTATTAGCAATAACAGGCTGGTTGAATCTTAAAAAACTCGATTTTATTAAAAAGTTGACGTTTCACTACGACATTCGTAGTTTTTCAAAACTTTTGAAAAAATTGAAATTTCTTTGACATTTATTGATTTGAAAAACTTTGAATAGACAAGGACTACTTTGTCCCTCTAAAATTTTTTTCGAATGTGGTTGTTCTTTGTTATTTATTACGTGCTATTCAGTCTAATATCAACATTCAAAATTGTTATCATTAGATGGCAAGGGAAACCACAGAAACCTTTACCTACGTAATGTTCGAAAATAAAAATAATAGGGTACTATTTATCTAACAACAAAGAAATTAGTCGCAGGAATATATTAAAAAAGTAGAGCAGACTTATCGGTATAAATCGTTTATATGGAAGCAGCCGTTGACACGTGTTTCGGACTCTTTGGTCCTCATCAGAACGGCGTAGCAAAGCATTGGATTGAAAATTTGGAGATGAAAATAGTCCAACAAATAAAAACCTCTGCTACGGAAGACAATCACACCTTTGTGGATTATTGTTTGAACTCTCCGGTTTGGGAGATTTGGTCAAACTTTGCCACGGAGGCGATTAATGCCATCCGCGAGATCTCAGAACGAGTAAATAAACAATAATAAAGAAATTAGTCGCGGGAAAATATTAAATAAGTAGAGCAAAATTATCAGTATAGCCCGTTTATATGGAAGTAGCCGTTTTTAATGAAATTTTTATTTAGAATTTCAAATCTTTTAAAAAGGTACTCACAATCTAGAACAATGTTTGAAACTCTCAGCTTAAGTTTGGGATCATTGCCATATTTTCAGCTTGCAATATTTAATTATTTATTCGAATTGTTGTTTCCTGTGATCAATTTAATAAAATCGAGTTTTTTAAGATTCAACCAGCCTGTTATTGCTAATAATTATTATCAAGAGATTATATATATATATATATATATATATATATATATATATATATATATATATATATATATATATATATTTATATATGTATGTATATATATATATATATATATATATATATATATATATATATATATATATATATATATATATATATATATATATATATATATATATATATATATATATATATATATTAGAACGTAAGATTAATTAAGTAACTTCCATCTTGTAAACTTCATATTGAATAAATTGTTTTTTTTAAAAAGTAATTCTTAGTGTTGAAAACCAAAATTGGCGACGAGGATGGGATTGTTGCATTAAACCCTTCCGAATAAAATAAGTTCAACAAACAAGATAAATCTTCCGAATCTTGTAAGAAGATTAATCAATGCGTTAACTTGAAAAGTAAGAAGAAAAGTTTAAGTGAATTTTAATTCTTGAGCACAATCCGAACTACAACACAAGCTCAGTTTAATCTCATAGTGATTGCGAATTTGGTAGTACCAGTCCCGAGTTCTACTGACCAGACAAGAATTCAAACAGGGTGCAAAGCAAGGGTAGCGCCGACGACTCCACCTTGGAAGAAACAATCAATGTAAGTTGCAAGTGTTAATTATCTTCCTGTTTTTCCTACGGTTTCCAGACCCAAAACCTAGACTCCCTATAGCTTACCGTTATAGCAGGTCATTTTATATTAAGTCAAGGGTTAAAAATATAATAAATATTTTCCCAACGAAATTTTTCATAAAATTGAAAATTTTTCAATATTGATTCCCTGATAGAATCAATCGAAAATTTGAATTTAGATTCTCAACGACGAACTAAATCAAATAAAATAATTAATATGGCAGAGCACCATAATTTAATGTTAGCTCGTGAATTTGGAGCATTATTACCGAAATTTTCCGGTATACAAGCCGAGTTGAATTCATTTTTAAGTGCTTGCGAAGAATATATCGCACAATTCTCAGCGACGGAAGCAATCGTAAAGACGTATTGCGTTGCTGTAATTAAAAGCAAATTAATAGATAAAGCGAACGCGGAATATCGTTCCTCTAACGTACCAAATACATGGCACGCATTTAGACATTTTTTATTGCAGAAATTTGGTGATCATGCGAATTTAGATGTATTAAAGAATAAATTACAATTCTTACGCAGAAAACCAAATCAAGATATTTTAGATTTCATTGAAGAAATCAAAACTTATAAAATTAGAATTAATTACAGAATAGATGCGGAACCTACATTAGATGCTGCATTAAAATTGTTACACAAACAATTGGTCTCGGACTTAGCCAAAAATGTTTTAATCAGTAATGTTGCAATAGAATTGCAAACCTCCTTACTAACGACACCGAATATAACATTCGATTTAGCTATTACAATGGTCGAAAATTATATTTCCCAAAAATCTCAGTTAGATTTAATGCGAACTTGGAAGCATACGACTGATAGCCAACAAAAGGTATTTCCTTCTCGACCAATTAATGTACAACCTAAAATAATTACGCAAAGACAATTTCCCACTAACAGACAAGTTTTCGGAAATAATAGGTCAGAAATATCAAAAACAAATGTGTTTAAACCTAATAGTAATTATATACCAAAATATAGACCATCCCCTATGTCTACGACAACGGCTAACCCGATTGCACAACAAAGGCAAGTGCAAAATAATAATCAAATACCCAACAGAGCGCCATATAATAGAAATGCGCAAGGATATAATCATTTCCAAAATACAAGACAAATAACTCCTAATTATATATCGGAGGAAATTACTAATTTCGATATGGAGGATAATGCTGAAAATCAATTCGAAGAAAATACTGATTTCAATCACGAAAATAATTCAGATATTATTGAAGAAATTGAGGAAGTAGATCATGAAAATTTTCAGATAACTGCCTCAGAAATTCCATTGACTTAAATTCACTGAATAATAAACTTAGAAAAAATCATTTACCATATATTGAAATTGAATACCCAAAATGTAAATTATTATTAGACAGTGGATGTACAGTATGTTTGATCGATCCCAAAATTGCATATAATATTATACCTCATTTGATATAATCTGATGATACAGATTTAATTACACCACATGGACATGATGTGAGTCACGAAAAAGTTTCGTTCACTCTAGATTCTTTTGGATTAAATAAAGAGTACCCCTTTGTTCTGTATAAATTTCATACACAATACGAAGGAATAGTTGGTTTTGAATTTCTACAACAAAATAATTTTAAAATTGACTTACAAAATAATTTATTAATTGGAGAAAAATGTAGAATTCCTATTCATTTTCCAAAAGTAATTCCAGACGACATTCTTATCCTGTAGATTTGAAACACTTACTGAAATGGATATATATATATATATATATATATAATATATATATATATATATATATATATATATATATATATATATATATATGTATATATATATAATTATTTATTCGAATTGTTGTTGCCTGTGATCTATTTTTTAATCTCTTGATAATTATTAGCAATAACAGGCTGGTTGAATCTTAAAAAACTCGATTTATTAAAAAGTTTGACGTTTCACTACGACATTCGTAGTTTTTCAAAAACTTTTGAAAAAATTGAAAATTTCTTTGACATTTATTGATTTGAAAAACTTTGAATAGACAAGGACTACTTTGTCCTCTAAAATTTTTTCGAATGTGGTTGTTCTTTGTTATTTATTACGTGCTATTCAGTCTAATATCAACATTCAAAATTGTTATCATTAGATGGCAAGGGAAACCACAGAAACCTTTACCTACGTAAATGTTCGAAAATAAAAATATAGGGTACTATTTATCTAACAACAAAGAAATTAGTCGCAGGAATATATTAAAAAAGTAGAGCAGACTTATCGGTATAAATCGTTATATGGAAGCAGCCGTTGACACGTGTTTCGGACTCTTTGGTCCTCATCAGAACGGCGTAGCAAAGCATTGGATTGAAAATTTGGAGATGAAAATAGTCCAACAAATAAAAACCTCTGCTACGGAAAGACAATCACACCTTTGTGGATTATTGTTTGAACTCTGTCGGTTTGGGAGATTTGTTCAAACTTTGCCACGGAGGCGATTAATGCCATCCGCGAGATCTCAGAACGAGTAAATAAAAACAATAATAAAGAAATTAGTCGCGGGAAAATATTAAATAAGTAGAGCAAAATTATCAGTATAGCCCGTTTATATGGAAGTAGCCGTTTTTAATGAAATTTTTATTTAGAATTTTCAAATCTTTTAAAAAGGTACTCACAATCTAGAACAATGTTTGAAACTCTCAGCTTAAGTTTGGGATCATTGCCATATTTTCAGCTTGCAATATTTAATTATTTATTCGAATTGTTGTTTCTGTGATCAATTTAATAAAATCGAGTTTTTTAAGATTCAACCAGCCTGTTATTGCTAATAATTATTATCAAGAGATTTTATATATATATATATATATATATATATATATACATTTATATATGTATGTATATATATATATATATATATATATATATATATATATATTTATATATATATATATATATATATATATATATATATATATATATATATATATATATATATATATATATATATATATAGTTATGTAGTCAAAGTACAGCTTATCCATTTTAATGACGTCAATAGTAACCTTGTACTGATTCATCGCTGCTTGCCTATATAAGCCCTCACTAACATAGAACCGTAAGATTAATTAAGTAACTTCCATCTTGTAAACTTCATATTGAATAAATTGTTTTTTTTTTAAAGTAATTCTTAGTGTTGAAAACCAAAATTGGCGACGAGGATGGGATTGTTGCATTAAACCCTTCCGAATAAAATAAGTTCAACAAACAAGATAAATCTTCCGAATCTTGTAAGAAGATTAATCAATGCGTTAACTTGAAAAGTAAGAAGAAAAGTTTAAGTGAATTTTAATTCTTGAGCACAATCCGAACTACAACACAAGCTCAGTTTAATCTCATAGTGATTGCGAATTTGGTAGTACCAGTCCCGAGTTCTACTGACCAGACAAGAATTCAAACAGGGTGCAAAGCAAGGGTAGCGCCGACGACTCCACCTTGGAAGAAACAATCAATGTAAGTTGCAAGTGTTAATTATCTTCCTGTTTTTCCTACGGTTTCCAGACCCAAAACCTAGACTCCCTATAGCTTACCGTTATAGCAGGTCATTTTATATTAAGTCAAGGGTTAAAAATATAATAAATATTTTCCCAACGAAATTTTTCATAAAATTGAAAATTTTTCAATATTGATTCCCTGATAGAATCAATCGAAAATTTGAATTTAGATTCTCAACGACGAACTAAATCAAATAAAATAATTAATATGGCAGAGAACCATAATTTATTGTTAGTTCGTGAATTTTACGCATGATTAACGCAATTTTCCGGTATACAAGCCGAGTTGAATTCATTTTTAAGTGCTTGCGAAGAATATATCGCACAATTCTCAGCGACGGAAGCAATCGTAAAGACGTATTGCGTTGCTGTAATTAAAAGCAAATTAATAGATAAAGCGAACGCGGAATATCGTTCCTCTAACGTACCAAATACATGGCACGCATTTAGACATTTTTTATTGCAGAAATTTGGTGATCATGCGAATTTAGATGTATTAAAGAATAAATTACAATTCTTACGCAGAAAACCAAATCAAGATATTTTAGATTTCATTGAAGAAATCAAAACTTATAAAATTAGAATTAATTACAGAATAGATGCGGAACCTACATTAGATGCTGCATTAAAATTGTTACACAAACAATTGGTCTCGGACTTAGCCAAAAATGTTTTAATCAGTAATGTTGCAATAGAATTGCAAACCTCCTTACTAACGACACCGAATATAACTCAGATATTATTGAAGAAATTGAGGAAGTAGATCATGAAAATTTTCAGATAACTGCCTCAGAAATTCCATTGACTTAAATTCACTGAATAATAAACTTAGAAAAAATCATTTACCATATATTGAAATTGAATACCCAAAATGTAAATTATTATTAGACAGTGGATGTACAGTATGTTTGATCGATCCCAAAATTGCATATAATATTATACCTCATTTGATTTATTCTGAAGATACAGATTTAATTACACCACATGGACATGATGTGAGTCACGAAAAAGTTTCGTTCCCTCTTGATTCTTTTGGATTAAATAAAGAGTACCCCTTTGTACTGTATAAATTTCATACACAATACGAAGGAATAGTTGGTTTTGAATTTCTACAACAAAATAATTTTAAAATTGACTTACAAAATAATTTATTAATTGGAGAAAAATGTAGAATTCCTATTCATTTCCAAAAAGTAATTCCAAGACGACATTCTTATCCTGTAGATTTGAAACACTTACCAACAAAAATACAGAATCAACTAATTAAAATTTTCAATATTACAGAAAATGCTTTTCAATTACCAGGACAACCACTTAATTTTACATCAAAAATTAAACATAATATTAGAACGAAAGATGAAATTCCCATTCATGCCAAAATATATAGATATCCCGAGAAACATCGCGAAGAAATCCAAAATCAAATAAAGGATTTATTAGATAAAAATATTATTCGACCTAGCATTTCACCCTGGTCATTTCCAGTAGTTATGGTCAAGAAAAAACAAGACCAATCTGGTGAAGAAAAATGGCGTATGGCCATTGATTACAGACAATTAAATGAAAAAACTATCGATGATAAATACCCGATCCCCCAGATAGATGCCATTTTAGATAAGCTAAAAGGAGCTAAATACTTCTCAGCTTTGGACTTAGCATCAGGTTTTCACCAAATTCAGTTAGATGAACAAAGTATAGAAAAATCTGCTTTTACTGTTGACAATGGGCACTATGAGTTCCTCAGGATGCCATTTGGGTTAAAATGCGCCCCAAATACGTTTCAACGCTTAATGAATAACATTTTGCAAAATTTTATAGGAAAAAATTGTTATGTCTACATGGACGATATAATTATATTCTCAAAATCTATAGAATCCCATTTAGCGGATATACATAATATTTTAGAGACACTTCAAAAAGAGAATCTGAAAATACAGCTAGATAAATCTAGTTTTTTCAAATCAGAAATAGAATTTTTAGGACATGTTATTACTCCAGAAGGTGTCAAACCTAACCCGAAAAAGATCGAAATAATCGAAAAATTCCCATTACCACAAACTTACAAGGAAATAAAATCTTATTTAGGAATGTTAAGTTATTATCGTAAGTTCATTCCAAATTTTGCTAAAGTCACAAAACCTATGACAAAATATCTTAAGAAAGATGCCAAAATAGATACCACAGATTTAGAGTATAAAGAAGCATTTTTAACTTCGAAAAATTTATTGATAAATCACCCAATATTAATTTATCCTGATTTCTCCAAAACTTTCAATTTAACTACGGATGCGTCAAATTACGCTATTGGAGCAATTTTATCACAAGGTACTGTGCCTAGCTCAGATTTACCTATAGCTTACGCAAGTAAAACATTAACAGATCCCGAAACAAAATATTCAACAATTGAGAAAGAATTACTAGCCATAGTATGGGCAACAAAACATTTCAGACCATATTTATATGGTACAAAATTCATTATTTTTACGGACCATAAACCTTTGGTTTGGTTGAATTCATTAAAAGAGCCTAATTCCCGACTCATGCGATGGAAATTAAAACTCGAAGAATTTAATTACGAAATCAAATTCAAACCAGGCACGAGAAATAACGCAGATTATTTGTCCCGTTTAAAAATAGATAGAGATAAAGCCTCATCTTCGAAGGACAGCAATAAACAAAAGGAAGCACTTAAGATAAGCGCATTGAATGAGTCAAGCGAAATTAATATGTTAGATGATGAAATAGATTCTTTGTTTCCGAATATAGATATGGACGAGATAGATATGGATATCACTGCTGAAGAATTAGACGAAATCATCAAAGACCTTGAGAACGATCACGAAACGATACATAGTAGTTTCGAAAATCCGATTGTAGAATTGCCATATACGGAGCGACCCTTAAATCATTATAGAAATCAGATAATATTTGTAAAAACCTCAAATGTTTATGTCGTACAAAAATCGAAGTTATTCAAACATCGTAATAGACTTATGGTCTCAATAAATGAGGAAAATGATTTTACAAAATTTATTAAAGAATATTTAATACACGGAAAATCATATTGTTTATTTTTTAAGCATGACGAACTAAAAATTCCGTTCATACGAATTCTACAAAATAATTTCAAGGCTAAAGCATTCGAATTAAAAATCTCAAATGTTTTTCTAGAAGATATAGAACAAGAAAGCGATCAACTAGAAAAAATAGAACTTTATCACATATCAAAATCTGGACATCGCGGAATTAAAGAAAACACTCAAGCTTTGAAAAGAAAATTTTATTGGCCTCAATTGGACACAGCTGTTCAAAAATATATAAATGCCTGCGAAATATGTCAGAAAATAAATACGAACGCACACCTACTAAATTGATATTCAAGAAACACACCAGTGGGCTCAAAACCCTTTTCTCATTTGTACGTAGATACTTTCAAAGTTGATAATACTACTTGTTTAACAATTATTGATTCATTTTCAAAATTTACACAATGTTACCCTTTGCTGCATAAAACAGCTAACGAAGTAATGGATAAATTAATTCTTTTCATGAGTAATAATAGAGTACCTGAAACGTATTTACCTGCGACAACGGTACCGAATCAAAAATAAAACAATACAAGATTTTTGTGATACTCACAAAATAATATTACATTATATAACTAACTTAAATCCCAACTCAAATTCTCCAGTCGAGAGATTTCATTCTACGTTAATCGAACAGTTGAGATGCCTCTCTACAGAAAAAATCCCATTGACGTCACGAATCAATAGAGCTATTATGACGTATAATAATTCTATACATTCAAATTTAGAATATACTCCAATGCAAATTATTAAAGGCGATCTAAATTATTCTATCCCTTTAGAAAAAACAACGCAAGAAATAGTATCAGACTATGTACAGACATATCGTGAAAACATGGAAGAAATATTTAAAGTAGTAAATAATGCCAAAGACAAAAACGAAGCAAATATTGAGAAGTTAAATAAGAACAGACAGGATCAAAAAGATTTACAGGAAAATGAAGATGCTTATTTAAAACAACCATTTCAATCTAAATTGAAAGAACCTTATAAGAAAATACCTATAAATATCATTAGTGATATTATAATCAAAAATCCCCAAAATAAGCATTTTTATCATAAAAATAGAATAAAACAAAGAAAACACTAATTAGTTTTCATAATTTTCAGATGACCCCTGTATCCTTCATCCTTTTATTTATATTGGTTATAGTTCATACATTCTCTGTTCAAGAGATTTCACATAATTTAATACCTATACATTTAGGCAAAATTTATGTAGCCGATCATGCTAAATATTTACTGTTTCATTATGATATATCGGGAATACCCGAATTAATTAGAATCCAAAAAGAAATAATTAAAGAAAGCATAAACACGACGTATACTGTTCCTGTGTACCAATATCTGGTTATGGCTAATACTTCGATCAATAGAAATGATCAAACTTTTAATAATATAATCACGCAGAAAATACGTTCGCGAAAAGGACTATTGAATATTGGAGGATCCACTTTTAAATTTTTATTTGGTACTTTAGACGCGGACGATGAATTAATATATCAAAAATATTTTGAAGCAATTAAAAAGAATGAGAACATTTTGAAAGCTAATCAGCAGAAAATACTGCGAATAGTATCCGATACTCAAACGAAATATGTGAATACTATTAATTTTTTAATTAAGAAAACTGAACAGTTAAAGGTAGCTAACGATTTAAGTTTAAAACTTAATCTAATAATTCTCCATTCACACGAGATAGCAATAATATTATCAGAAATTGAAAATGCCATCAGTTTTGCACGTTTGCACCTCTTACATGAAAATATTCTACCTCTGTCGAAATTTAATGAAGTAATAAAGAAAGAAAAAATGTTGCCATTCTCTCATTTAACAGACTATTATGCTGTATGCGTAACAAAAGTTTTTATTAAGGGTTTCAATATTTTATTTAGCATAACCATACCAATTTTTAAGAATGATAAATATGACCTGTTTAGATTGTATAACATACCTTTCCGAAATACCAGAATTTCTAACCTTAATTCCTATGGGTTAACACGCAACGAAGAGATTGTATGGAATACCGAGGTCATTCAACAAGTCGAAGACTTCTACATCTGTAAACAGGAATACCTGAAGAAACCCCCTGAATGTGTCCGAATGGTTCTAAAAACCCTGCAAGAACATTGTAATCGCAGTTCGGTTGAGCCTCAAGAAGATTTATTCGAAATGGAAAATGGAAATATCATTTCCATTAACAATGAAATGATACAAGAAGAATGCGAAAGTGGTTCATTCTCTCATAAAATCCCTAAATTATCTCAGATTACATCAGAATGTATAATTACTGATGGATTTAAGAGAATACACCCCCGAGAAGTTTTCAACACCTATGCTCAGGTCTATCTTGCACCACTGGAAGCGAATTGGACCTATACAACAAATTGGAAAGATATCCAAGAAGAAGACATCCCCAAACTGGACGACCTATACCAATGGGCTCCACATCCTACAACTATAAGTTTCATAACAATTGTATTTGTAATCTTTATTATTATTGTAGTGATTATAATTTTTTATAGACTTTTCTTGAAGATTCGTCACCTTAAAATTAAGGATAACGAACTTTCTTTAAATGGGGAGGAGTTATGTAGTCAAAGTACAGCTTATCCATTTTAATGACGTCAATAGTAACCTTGTACTGATTCATCGCTGCTTGCCTATATAAGCCCTCACTAACATAGAACCGTAAGATTAATTAAGTAACTTCCATCTTGTAAACTTCATATTGAATAAATTGTTTTTTTTTTAAAGTAATTCTTAGTGTTGAAAACCAAAATTATATATAATCTCTTGATAATTATTAGCAATAACAGGCTGGTTGAATCTTATTGCTAATAATTATCAAGAGATTAAAAATAAATCACAGGCAACAACAATTCGAATATATATATATATATATATATATATATATATATATATATATATATATATATATATATATATATATATATATATATATATATATATATTTAATTTAGATATATGTAGGAGTTGAAATTGCAGATTATATTTAGATTACATTATTTCACATAGGTATTAAAATTGATGAATCTGAGCGCTAATTCTTCGTTATGTTACGTGTGAACAATTTAAAAATATTTTTGAACACTGAATGTAAATCATAAAAGTTAAGGCATTATACTTTTGTTTATATAATCAGTATATGATGGAATTCCCATTAATCCCATGTATGTATATATATATATATATATATATATATATATATACAGGCCGTTTCTTTTATCATGTGGTAACATTGCTATATTCTAAACCGTAACAGATATGGAAACGATTAAATGAGAAAAAAGTTAACTATTATGGTGAGCAGTAAATTGGTCAGAAAAAATCTTCAGGGACTTTCGCCGTTCCCGAGTTATACAGGGGAAACTGAAAATGGCGTCTTTGGTTTTTTACGAATAGAATTGTTATTTCAGAAAATATGAAAAAATGGAAGAGGAAATTTTTATTGTATTCAAAATGTACTATAACCATGTAACAATAAATCTTAGATTGAACGTTTCGTCTCAACACGGCCACCATCAACCTTTTTTTCCGAATACGGACTTTTTTATTGCAAATATTGATGAAGCGATAAAATCAAAATTCAGTGGTATATCACAATCGGTATTTTTATAGCGTTTCATTCAAAATAAGCATCATCAGTGACAACAATTTTCAATTACGGTCCTGTTGTTAGTTCCTCTGTAAATAGTTTTGATTTCTTCAAAACTTGTTCAACTATTGGCATACTTCAGACATTAGCCAATAATTTCGATGAGAAGATACCCCATCACAATGAACATTTTAATTTTTGTATTACAGTAATCCTTGTTTCGTGGTTGATTTCTCTTGAATTAATTTTTATACGTTCCAATCCTCACAATTCAGTGGTATATCACAGTTGATATTGTTATAAAGTTTCATTTAAAATTACTAGCATCATAAGTACCAACAATCGAACAGAAAAACAATTTATTTTATAATGAATTTTTGGGGGAAAATAAAAACCATACAAAAAATGAATTCCACGTGAGAAACTACATTAAATGCTCGAATTGACGACCTCTTTGTTGAATGCACATACGTTTCCTGTCCATACAATTATTGTGGCAATTTTCTAGCATGTTGGGTGTAATGCTATTACATGCATCTCTTATTTTTTGATGGTCGATATCTGTACTAGGTGTCGGAAAAACTTTATCCTTTATGTATCCCCAGACAAAAAAATCTAATGGATTGAGGTCTGGAGATCGAGCTGGCCAAGCAATTGGTCCATTGTTTCCAATCCATTTTGTTGGGAATATTGCATCTAAATGATCCCTTACTATTGCTGCATTATGGGGAGGGGCACCGTCTTGTTGAAAATGTTGTATTTCACGGCGAATATTCAGTGGCAATTCATCTAAGTATTCATCAAACTCATTAGATAAAAAATTTAAATTTTTCCACTATTCAAATTATCATTGTGAAAGAGAGGACCTAGTACCTTTGTTCCCAAAATTCCCAAACAAAATTTTATTCCGAATCTTTCCTGGAAGTTGGTTTCTTCATTTGAATTATTCCACCTATAATGGATGTTTCTATTAAACCAGCCATTATTAGTGAATTTTGATTCGTCCGTCCATATTATTTTTCTACAAATATTTCCTACTTCCCTATTTCTACGTCTTAATCACTTCGCAAATCGTACTCTCCTTCCGTAATCCCTTTAATTGAGGTGATGAACTTTGCGTATCCTGTAACATTTGTATTTGTTCTGTTTTAAAATATTTCTGGTAGATTTCACAGAAATCCCTGGTTCGTGGGCAATTTCTCGTAAAGAACAATCTTGATTAGAAATATTTTTATAATTGACCAATCCTAAATTGAAAAAATTTTTTTTTCTTTTTGTTATTGTTTATGAGGAAATTTTTGCTTACATAAAACATTTATTCGGTTCGTCATACTTCCAGATACAATACATTTTCTAGTTTTATTTCTGTCAAATGCACCACAGTCTATCAAATTTCTTTCTAATCGTCTAAACATTTGAATGTTAGAATGTTTGGAATACGACGATTCGGGTATAGCTCACCATACATATTTCTTGCCAAAAGAGGATTTCTATTTGATTTTGTATAAGTAAATAGCATATCAGTGATCAGTCCTTTCATCATGTGAATACATCTTCAATATTATGTAACCCAGTGCATAAACGTCTGACAGTTCTTAACAGATATCAACAACTCATTTATTTTTCCTGCGATAGAAAACAAGCAAAGCCTGCGTGTTTAAAATGACGAATGAAGTAAGATGCTACTTCTTAATTGTACTGAATTACACAACAATCGTATTTTGACCAAAAACGAATATTTTCGTTACCTATTTCCACGATTGAGAATTATAAAAATATTCCCTATAAAAATTGATTCAGGAAAAATCAGCCTCGAAACAAGGATTACTGTATAATACAAAAATTTCCAGACATGAAAAATACGAATTTTCGTTATGTTTGGGTACCTTCTCATAAAAATTATTGCCTATTGTCAAAAGTATGCCAATAGTTGAATAAGTTTTGAAGAAATCAAAACAATTTACCAAAAAACTAAGGACAGGACCGTAATTAAAAATTGTTTTCTCTGATGATGCTAGTTATTTTGAATGAAGCTCTATAAAAATATCAAGTGTGATACACCACCGAATTGTGATTTTATCGCTTTATCGATATTTGCAATAAAAAAGACAGGTCCGTATTCGAAAAAAAAAGTTGATGGTGGCCGTGTTGAGACGAAACGTTCAATCTAAAATTTATTCTTACATAGTTATAGTACATTTTGAATACAATAAAAATTTTCTTTTCCATTTTTTCATATTTTCTAAAATGACAATTCTATTCGTAAAAAACCAAAAACGCCATTTTTAGTTTCCCCTGTATAACTCGGGAACGGCGAAAGTCTCCCTAGATTTTTTCTGAGCAATTTACTGCTCACCATAATAGTTGCCTTTTTTTCCATTTAATGGTTTCCATATCTGTTACTGTTTAGAATATAGCAATGTTACCACATGATAAAAGAAACGGCCTGTATATATATATATATATATATATATATATATATATTTGTATTTGTGTATAAATTATATATATATATATATATATATATATATATATATATATATATATATAGATGGTTTTATTTTTTTTATAATTATCTTTGTCAACCATCGCGGTAATGTTTACTGATGTTTCAACGTTTGATAGCTATATAATGTATAATGAGCTACAAAATCATAACTATTTTTAAAAAAATTCTCTTCTTAATAATTCAGTTAACTCAGATAAATTGATACAGTTCTCCTGTTTCAAATTGAAATTGAAATTAAAATGGCTTACTTACATCGTGAAGCTTGCATCGAGGTGAACTGATGAATTATGTCAATAAAAGTAATTAATGAAAATAATATTCTGAATATTTCACAAAAAAGCTGCGGGCATATTTTGTTATTTCCTGATATCGTACTTGTTCAATCTAATCATAAGCTTGGATATAGTAGCTCAACAAATTGGACTATAATGTCAGTTTTAAACTTCACCTAAATTCATAATATATTTAATATAAATTCAAGACCTATTACTGAACGTCGACGCAACGCACGAAGAAAAATACATAAAATAATATGAGTGCTTTGCTTTTATGTGTGTGAGGCCATAACAAGGCACTAACAATCTGCAGCCTCTGAATTATATCTCTTTTTTATCTAATGGAGGCGAAAGTACTAAATCTTCTTCCCGAGAAACAACACACAACTTCCCATATCAACCGAAAAAACAATGTACCCTTCAGTTATAAATAAAAGAAGATCAAACATTTAGTCGTTCCGCCAATACAAAAGAAATATGGAGAGCTTAGGATCGAGCATAAAATAACATGGAAGATCACGATTCCTTTCAAGTTTACGGGTGAAAACAATGGCATCAGCCGGCTGAAATCGTACGGGACCAGCGAAAACGAAAGAAATATTCTGGCCTGAAACAAATGACTGTTCTTCTCGGCCGACTGGATTTCTTTTCTTCCGTTCTTGTCGACGCCAGAGAGTTAGACATTTTAATTGCCAGATATTCGGCGAACGAAAATCACTCGAATTTCATGAGGGGCTGTGTCTTCTGAGTCAGGAAAGGGAGATAAGAAAAAGAAAGTTATCTCTCAAGTTATGAGAAAGTCAATGTGAAAATCATCCACCATTTAGATAAATCACTGCGGTCGTCTAAAAGAGTTATGAAATTATTTTTGGAAAGTCTCGAACTTCAAACTTTTTTGAGCATTTTTGTGATTCATTCATAAAAACTCAATTCTTGTCGAGTTAACATTGAAAAATCAATATCAAAATCTGATGAGTTGAGAAGAACTATCATTACCATATTGAATAGCTTGAAAAATTAAGTTTCGTTTTCGAGAAAAAATATCTTTCTTAAAGGCAAAATAAAAGCAGAGGGCAAATGATAATGCGGAAACTTACAACTATGCGTGTAAGTTGGTAATTATTGATCAAAGGAATATATAAACACGAAGATATTTTAAGTATGAAATGAAAGTTTATCAATAAAAATTTTTCTCTCGTCTTGTTTTCTTTTTTCACAACACAAATGATTCAAGTTATAAATGAAAAGAAATCCGGACGACATCCAGATGTGAATCAAAATTCTCAGTCATCAATCAGGAGTCCATAGACACCAGGGGCGTAGATAGGTTAATAATAAATATAAATATAAAATAAAATTTTCTTATATACTATCTTGTACCTATTATTTTACGAAGAAATTATTTCTTCCATCTCTTTGGAGCTTTTTTTTCGTTTACGTTAGTTACTAACTAACCCAAATTAAGTCTAATAACTGGTTAACTTGAAAAAAAAAATGCAAGAATAAAACGCTTTTGATCTAATTTATGTTTAAAAAAGCATCATATCAACAAAAACATTTCAGTAGAAAATTTATATTAACAAAATTGAAAAAATATTATCCACTATCAGATAATAATCTAATTAGAAAAATAACAAATTTCATCTACAAAAACATAACACAAAAATGTTTCTTCTATAGAATATTATAGGTAAAAATGAATCAAAAATTATTGCGTTTATCAGCCAATTTAACTAGTAGACTAGATGATATACATAGTAATGCAACAAACCTGATATTCGAAAAAGCAGCGGGCATTTGGAATCGGGCACAATCCACAAGGTATTACTCATTGCCGTTCCTAGTGCACTCCCCAAGATACTTCAAACTAAAAATCAGCGGCTGCTGCTTTATAAGTTTTAGTTATATTTCCGATTTATTCTTGGGCGTTTCAATATTATTTTATCGATGTGTATTTTAGGTTCTACTTTATACTGGTTAAACTATTTTGAAGTTTTTCAATCCTCTTGGCGGATATTGTCCCCCTGTACCCCCTCCCTCCTCATCTACGCTGGTGATAGACACCCATCAGCAATGTTTCAATGTACACACCTCTTAACATAGTTGCATACTCCTTGGGGTAATTGCATGAATCTTGATATTCATAACGAAGTGAAGCAGCCCTCATACCATTTCTCTCACCCACAATCTCTTTTACTATTTTAAAGCCCAACATATGGACATATGTGACCAACTTCCTAGTCTCAGGCTTTGATAGTGACAAAATGCACAGCAGTTTTTTTGTGAAGTACAAATAGAAGAAGGTTCTTGGAATCTAGGACATACCCAAGTGACCTGCCGGAGAGCACATCACTTTACGTCCATCTAGAGACCATGTCTTATCTAACAATACCAAAGACTCCATAATAAAGTGACACAATATTGATACATTTCGTCTGAGACAAGATACAAATCGTTGGACGCAGGAGAAGGTCCTCCTATTCCAGTATATATTGGACCACCAAGTACAGTACATAACTAACGGTGTAAATACCATTAATAATGGCCGATTGTGTATTGCGATAACAAAAAACGTCTCGCTAAAGCAAGAAGTTCAATCATTTCAAATTAAATCCAAGTTATGTGATTTAGTGCAACTCATATTGATATGGGTATATTATTAATGCACTGTGTTAGTGTGTTCTGTGGTATTATAGTAGGTACTAAAGTAAATCTGATGTCATTGTTTGAAATATTGGTATTGGTTTATTTTTGATGTTGTATGTTAGTGTGCTCTGTGGTATTATAGAGCACTAAAGTATATCTGATGTCAATGTGTGCAATATTGGTATAGGTGTATTTTGATTCACTAGGTTAGTAGGTTCTGTTGTATTATGAAGCACCAAAGTAAATCATATGTCAATGTTTGCAATATTGGTATGGCTATATTTTTGATGCTCTATGTTAGTGTGCTGTGTGGTATTATAGAGCACCACAGTAAATCTGATGTCCATGTGTTCAATATTAGTATGGATATATTTTTGATGCACTATGTTATGTGTGTTCTATGAAATTATAGAGTATTAAAGTATATCTGATGTCAATGTTTGCAATAGTAGTATGGTTATCCTTTTAATGTACTATGCTATTATACTGTGTGGATCATAGAGCTCCAAAGAAATCTGATGTCAATGTTAGCAAAATTGGTATGGGTATATTTTTGATGCACTAGGTTAGGGGTTCTGTGGTATCATGGAGTACTTAAGTTAATCTGATGTCTATGTTTGTTATATTTTTATGGGTATATATTTTTGATGTACTATGTTAATGTGCTCTGCGGTATTATAGAGTACTAATCTAAATTTGATATCAATGTGTGCAATATTGGTATGGGTATATTTTTGATTCAATAGGTTAGCGTGCTCTGTGGTATTATAGAGCACTAAAGTAAATTTGATGTCAATGTTTGTAATATTGGTATGAGGATATTTCTGATGTACTATCTAAGTGTGCTGTATGGTATTATAGAGCACCAAAGTAAATCTAATGTCTATGTTTGCAATATTGATATGGCTAGAGTGAATCTAATGTAAATATTTTCAATCGAAAATTATTGATCCTTTCCGTTTCCTCATGATTCCATTTCGCCTGATGTTTTTCAATTTATTGTACAAAGTATTCAATACGTTGAAAATAAGATTGTGATTAGATTTCAGTCATGAGGTAAGCACCCTTTTTTGAACAATTAAGACACTTTGCAACTCTAACACCAATGAAATCATTCATTCCTTTATTTATAAAGCCAGTAACAGCAGAAGATACCGCAGAGCTCAAGCGAAATGAAGGACACATTTATTCCGAATTTCCATCTGAATTTGAAAACCTAATGGATCGGAATAACAACAGTTCTTATGCAGATGTAAGCGTTGTGAGGCGTAGTGCCAAAAGGCGAGTAGATATTCTCTTTGAGTCATCCATCTTGGCCCTGGAAGGGTGAAAAATGAATAATTCCAACAACCGACTAAAGAAAACCGAGAAGAAAACTATTTCTACGTCCGATGCATATATTCATTTGAGTGGATATACAGAAAAACTCCCGTTGCAGATGCTGGAATTAATGAGGGTATTCAGGGCACGTGCACCTCTTCTTTCCTTCTGCTTTTTGCTTTTCGGTTATATCTGGAAGATCTTCTCATACAACACTTTAATGGCAATGGAAGATTTGTTTCTAACGATCTTACCTGACCGTAAACATTTTTAGTTTTATTGCGTGTAAAATTCTCAAATGGTTGAGTCTTTCTATAAGTTTTTTATTAGTTATTAACAACTGCAGGTAGTCGAAAATATATTGAATATTTGAACATAAGATCAGCTCAAAGCTAGTAAATTTTTCGTGGCAATAATTGTTCTTCAGGGATGTAAGATTAGGAGAAAGTCAATTTTAAAATTTTGACTCAATAAATGCATTTCTAATTCATCATTTATTAAAAGAGACAAACAATAACGTTTGGATAAATATAACAAACAATTCTCTAGAGTGGGGGGAAAAATTGACAATCCCTAAAGATGTTTCCAAATGTCAACTGAATTAGCATACCAATTTTCAATCTTTCAACTCAACTTGGTTATGTAGAGATTTAATGCTTTCAAAAACCATGCTTATCCTCTACAACATGTTCTAGGAATATGCATTTCGGTCAAGTCCTTCACTATTGATCTAGACATCATACGCTAACCATTTATTGTTTATTATTATTAATTTTGAGAAGTGTGACTTACATTAGGTAAATTTGAACAATTCCATATTTCGAATTAGATTGCTTCTTAGAAAATAATCCCACTTATTTAATATCAACTAATTTGATATCAAAATGGAATGAAAAAACAAAACAAAAAAAGAATTTATATATATATATATATATATATATATATATATATATATATATATATATATATAAATTATATATATATATATATATATATATATATATTTATATATATATATATATTTATATATATATATATATATATATATATATATATATATATATATATATATATATATATATATAAGGTAGCGAGAAATTCTGACTTAAGGTATTTTTTCAAGACGATTAAACGTATAATCATCAAATTTCCCTTAGAGATGGATCGTTTGAAGAAGTGTAATTAAGTGGCCGGCAAGTTCTCCCGACTTGACTACACATTATATCAGACATAACTGATTCAGAAACTCTCAAACGTCTTGATATACAAAAAATTTGTTTGATTATGGCTGAAACATATGTGACCAACATTTTGAGCTCCTGCTATAAGGAAACTATTAATATTTTTGTGAGTTAATATGAATTAGGAAATTACAATTGTATGTCTTAGGAAACTGTTTCTCTTATTTTTTCAGTAATGTGGTACATATTCCGTATTTTTGAAAAGAGGACGGAATCAGCTTTTCAACGATATATCACTCGACCTACGGTGCTATTTAAAATTCAAGATGGTGGCGGTACACTGAATGGTGACGTCACTCAAGTTTGACAGGAAATTTGAAGAACGGAAAATACAATCCTGTGCATAACCCTCAAATTTGATAATTATACGTTTAGTCGTTTCAAAGAAAATACCTTGTTGCCATCAGACTTTCTCGCTACCCGGTATATATATAAATATATATATATATATATATATATATATATATATATATATATATATATATATATATATAGTATTGCAGAAAATAAACCGTTTCAGTATCAGAAATAACAAAGTTCACAACCACAGAAAGCCGATGCGTAGCTGTAGAGAAAATCCCCATCGTCAGTACTTTTTTAATCGCGGAAAATTCCGACGAAGTTCACATGAAAAACGGCGTCAGCTCGCATTGTCAGCGAACCAATTTCGCCCCAATTAAGAACCGGAGCGACTTAGAAATATTGCAGGTGGGTGAAGAAGGAATGTTTTCAGATGTCGACTTAGAAAATTAAGACCTCTATCGCGATTTCCCTTACGCTTTCGAGCGCAGTCATCAATTTTTATTGGTGTATTTTCCAACGGGATAGAGCAGTTTCGCGATTTTCATTCGAAACAGTAAAGTTTACCGCTTAAATATTTTCCCGAGGTTCAGGTTTCCATCGGTAACTATTTTCGCATATATCGAACGACCTTATTTCTATCGATATTCGACCTATTTGTCGATGTTAAATTATATTACTGCCCATCTACTTTATGTGAATACTTTACGAATATGCTAATGAACAGATGAAATCGATAAAGTATTATATCTTCTTCTTATTCTAGGTTATTCATTTCCTTTAAGCAGAATATATATATATATATATATATATATATATATATATATATATATATATATATATATATATATATATATATATATATATATAAATATATATCTATTTATATATATATATATATATATATATATATATATATATATATGAGTTTAGTGTTAGACGACTAATGTCTAAGTTGAGGAAATGAGTGCTTATTGAGGTATGCAATCTTAGAGCTAAATAAAAGTGAACTCTTGTTTCTGTTCAAGCTTTCGAGTCTTTATTGGCTCTTCATCAGGAACCCCACAATGATTAACAAAAATTTCATGAAAAGCAACACCAAACAACAGGTGCAATTATAATACTTACGAAAGGTTAAAATCAACTGGTGAAAATCGTAAAAATAAGTCAAACATTGCAAGGGAAGAATACAACAAACTGTTAAAATTAATAAAGTTAGGAATTGCACCGACTGTATATATATACATATATATATATATATATATATATATATATATATATATAAATATATATATATATATATATATATATATATATATATATATATATATATATCTATCGATGCAGGAACTGCATCGATAGATATATGGAAAACTAAACATAGGAAATGTCTGAAAATTTGTTTGTGTACTAATGTCGATGGGGGACATCCGGCTAAAATATTTTCAATGTGATGGCACTTCCGGTTATACCGGAAGTAGGTATCAGCTTGCTTATTTCAAATGGGATAGCCTGTATATTATTGAATTTTTGGATTCTTCACAAAATTCTAAATAGATTTTATATATAATGTCCTATACCTATCTTCAACTGTTTCGGAAATATTTGAATTTTTTTGTCAAAAATTACGTATGCAGATCGAGTAATAATCATATTTTTCTTCTAAAAAAACGGTATTACTGCCCAATAAAGATAAATTTCCTAATAGAGGTGGTTCTGTTTTAGCGTAAGATGAATAGTATTTTGGCATTTAATATACAGGGTGCTCAGGAAAGTATTACAAAAATGGATGTTGAAAAACTACAAAAAGTCCATTTTTTCAAATGAATACCTACAAATTTTATTATTTTATTCGATTCAGTATCAACCATAAGGGCTACTTTGTATAAGGTCGCCTATTCCTAAATGTTATAGTTTTCGAAATATTTGCAAATTAATGGTTTCTGGTTAAAAAAAATGATTTCCTGAAATTTTGTAATAGTAGGCGTGTGATGCCATATTTGTTCTCGGCCAGGTTACCATGGAAACAAATTCCAAAGAGATGTCATTATTCGAAAAATTATTATACATAGTAACACAATCATGCCAAGTCGTTTGAATTATACAAACTAAGATTACCTGAATTTGTTTATTATTTATGGAGAGTGTAATAAAGTGATAACAAGAACATGTGATATTTTTGCTGCTCGGTATCCGCAAAAACCAATCCATCACCAAATAGGTACCGCTAAAAATATAATACAAAATTTTATATATGTTGGATCTGCAAAAGCAATACGCAGAAAATTAAACCATACCTATTTGGTGATGGCTTGGTTTTTTGCGGATACCGAGCAGCAAAAATATCACATATTCTTGTTATCACTTTATTACACTCTCCATAAATAATAAACAAATTCAGGTAATCTTCGTTTGTATAATTCAAACGACTTGGCATGATTGTGTTCCTATAAAGAATAATTTTTCGAATAATGACATCTCTTTGGAATTTGTTTCCATGGTAACCTGGCCGAGAACAAATATGGCATCACACGCCATTATTACAAAATTTCAGGAAATCATTTTTTTTTAACCAGAAACCATTAATTTGCAAATATTTCGAAAACTATAACATTTAGGAATAGGCGACCTTATACAAAGTAGCCCTTATTTTTGATACTGAATCGAATAAAATGATAAAAGTTGTAGGTATTCATTTGAAAAATTGGACTTTTTGTAGTTTTTCAATATCCATTTTTGTAATACTTTCCTGAGCACCCTGTATATTATATGTCAAAATACTATTCATCTTACGCTAAAACAGAACCACCTCTATTAGGAAATTTATCTTTATTGGGCAGTAATACCGTTTCTTTTGAAGAAAAATATGATTATTACTCGATCTGCATACGTAATTTTTGACAAAAAAATTCAAATATTTCCAAAACAGTTGGAGATAGGTATAGGACATTATATATAAAATCTATCTAGAATTTTGTGAAGAATCTAAAAATGTAATAATATACAGGGTGTCCCATTTGAAATAAGCAAACTGATACCTACTTCCGGTATAACCGGAAGTGCCATCACCTTGAAAATATTTTAGCCGGATGTCCCCCATCGACATTAGTATACAGCCAAATTTTCATATATTTCCTATGTTTAGTTTTCCATATATCCATCGATGCAGTTCCTGGTGGGACACCCTGTATATATATATAAAATATATATATATATATATATATATATATATAACTTTATAAAGAAATAAAAAAACTAACTTTTCACAGGTTGAAATAAAAATCTATTGAGTAAACGCGTTTCGTCATAACATTGACTTCATCTCGTACTATGTTATGACGAAACGCGTTTACTCAATAGATTTTTATTTCAACCTGTGAAAAGTTAGTTTTTTTATTTCTTTATAAAGTTATGAATATGAACTTTTACCAAGTAAATGCCAATTTCATTCAACAATGTATATATATATATATATATATATATATATATATATATATATATATAAATATATATATATATATATATATAGCGCCATCTCCCAAAATTTGAAGATTACACTTGATTATCGTCCATCGGCCAGAATAAGGTACGTACCACAGAATTTGTCGAAATGGCGTTATATAAAATTTTCAGGCTGTCATAAATAATTTTTTTTGTGTCAAATTGCGTTTTTACGAAAAATGTAATTGTATAGGAAACATAAAAAGCAAAACCCTATCTGAATACAAAATCTAGAGAACTGATTTCATAAATTAACTGAAATTTCAAATCGACAAATTAATAAATCCCACCTTCAATTTTGAAATGTTATATTTGTATATTGATTTAATCAGTAATAATAAATAGCTCTGATGATTTTCATATATTCCATACTTCATTGTTCTAGATCAATTAGAACAGGCGAACAATCTAACGTATTCAGGCGTCGTAAGCAGTAAATTTCAAACATTATGAGCTTACGTGATGAACATGTCCTCCACATTCGTTGAAATTAGAATCAGTTAAACATGAGAAATTAACTACGCAAGAATCAACATCGGGATGTACTCATTTCCGTTATCTTAACTAATATTATTAACTAACCTTTTGGAGTACATGTTTAAGCATACTAAGATTGGAAACTACGGTATTAACATTTATGGTGAGAAGCTGAGCCATCTTCGCTTCGCCGATGACCTGGTACTAATTACAGACAAATTGGATGAAGTAAAAGAGATGCTAAAGGAGCTGGAAGTAGCTTTCAAAGAAGCTGGGCAGAATATCAACATCAGCAAGACCAAGTTCATGACAACTCTAGTCACCAGTGAAAACCTAAAAGTAAACGGCTCGAATATTGAGCAAGGATGGTCCTATTATTATCTGGGCCACGAAATTTGATTGGGGAGAGAAAAAAGAATAGAATAGGTCTCACCTGGGCAGCCTTTGGAAAGCTGAGGTACATCTTAAGATCTTATATTCCCATATGTCAAAAAAAGGGTATATAGCCAGTGTGCTGCCTTTGTTAACATATAGAGTCAAAACACTGACTCTAACAAAGCAAACGGCAAACAAAATAAGAGTAACGCAGAGAAGCATATAAAGAGCTATGTTGGGTCTCTCCCTGAGAGATAGGGTTCCGAATGCGGAGGTGAGAAGAAGACGTAGAGTTACGGATATCATCGCAAGAATAACGAATCTCAAATGGACTGGTAGGCCACGTGGCTAGAATGAACGATGGCAGATGGACAATAGCCGAATGTAGACCAAGAGATAATGCACTGGCAGCAGAGGCAGACCGCCAACTAGAGTAGAGTTACGGATGCCATTGCAAGAGTAACGAATCTCAAATGGACTGGCAGGCCACGTGGCTAGAATAAACGATGGCAATAGCCGAATGTGGACCTAGGGATCATGCATTGGTAGCAGAGGCAGACCGTCCACTAGATGGTCAGACGATCTGAAGCGCATTCACACGAACTGGATAAATGCATAGCGGGAAAGAGAGAGGTGGAGATATTTACGGGAGGCTTATGTCCAGCAGTGGACGACTATACAGCTGTCTGATGATGATGATGAACTAATATTATAAATGCGAATGTAAGTTTGTTTGTTTCTTACGATTTCACGCATGAACTATTAAACTGATCATCATGAAATTTTGTACACATACTTTCGAGAGTATATTAAAGGATACTATCTGGTGTTCAAATAAGTAATTACCGGCTGTCAGCTCACTATTCAATTGAGTATAGCATCAGTTTTTTTGGATATACTTTTTTTTATTTTCAAATTCATCCGCTTTAACCATTTAGATTATTAAAGGGGTACTGTACAGTAATTTTATACATTGCAAAATATATTGATAGATTTCAGAAAAGTTACTAAGTTATTCATGTTTTGTGGGCTAAGGATAGTTCGTGGGTCGCTGGATAGCTTGGCATCGTCTCTTTGTTATTGGTATGTTATGCACTCTAGTAGGATGTGTTTCATATTGAGGATTGTGTAACAGATGTCACATACCTTGGCCTCTTCACGTTGAATCAAGTATTAGTATTTTATCTTCGCATGACCTATACGGAGCCTTGTAAGACTTGATATTGAGTATTGAGAAGGATTTGAGTTTCGGTTAAGTTAATAGAGTTTTTTATTTTCTGCTTTTTTTGCAGCCACGTTCGCTTGTTCTTTACCTATGTTACCAATGTGGGAGGGAATCCACTCAAGCTTTATGTTCTTTTCTTGGTTTCTGAGTTCGTACATCTGTTTCTTGATATTTTTCAAAGTATGATGCTTCGGATAGATCTGTTTTATACCCTGCAAGGAGCTCAAAGAATCGGTGAATATTACCGAATCTTTAGAATTAGAGTTGGAGTGTTTCTTTGCTTCTGCTATGGCATATAGCTCCCCTCTGTACTGCATTCTGGAGGCATACTATATTTGAAGATGTTCGTACCTGTGATTACTGAAGCACCAACTCGTTAGTCCTCAGGTGCTTTGGAAGCATCGGTATAGAGTAAATTGAACCCACTGTACTTAGCTTATATTTTCTGGAACTTATTACGGAGTAAGGTTATAGGTGTAAAGAATTTTGGAAAAAAAGTCAGGTAAGTGTTGCATGGAGCGATTTCTACAAGCCATGATGGAGGATTTTTTTCTTCGGATGGCAGTGTATTATTGAAGTTTTATCTTCATTCGTATATAAGTCATGGTGTTCTTGTTCTGATGAACGCCGTTTGGATATTTTGGGAATATAGATTCAAAAGGTTGGATTATTTTTAGTTGAGGATCGTCTGGCAGCATAATTAAGACGTTAAGATAGCAATTCAAATAAAAAAAAATTATGATTTTACGGTTATTTCTAATCCTATTTTTCATTTATGTATTTTTATTTTTCAATGATTTTTGACAGTTATTTAAGGAAATCAACGCAAGCGAAGCCGTCGGTACAAGCTAGTAAGTTATAAATAATCTCGTACAGCAAGAAGACCGGGATCTGATGTAATGTCGGCGGAAGAAGGTTTCAGGCTTTTCTATATTTTATTATAGAGGATGTAAAAAAGAAGTGGCAAAAATGGCTGAAACGCAAAATTATTAAGTATAAAAACGACAAATGATGAAAGGTTGCGTGACTCGACTATGGAAATATATTTTGAAATTTACGTAGCATTTTTGAGGATCGAATACAAATATCATATTCTATCGTGCAAACGGATGATTTAGGTACATTTTCCTTGCAAAGTAAACTCGAACCATCGACTATGACAACTCATAGTATTTTCTTCGATTGTGGAAGTTATGGAGTTATTTTTGTCAATGATAATTTACGCCCTTAATCTTTTTAATCAGATCATCTGTGAAAGTAGATAGTTAAGCATTGTTATATACAACATATTGTACTATAACGACTTCTTTTCATCGTATTTTCCACGAAAATAATAGAATATTGCCACTGTATCCAAAGTCAACTGTGACGTGCGGGAGTGATTTTTAAATCTATTCAATACCTCCAGGACAACGATATTTCAGGTGTTTTTGATGCCTGATATATATATATATATATATATATATATATATATATATATATATATATATATATATATATATATATATATATATATATATATATATATATATTATTTATTCGAATTGTTGTTGACAAGACATTACTTGTAATTTTGGAGATCACATGTTCTAAACTATACTTTCTTTTTAGAAAAATTGAAAATTCTAGATGTTTAGATTTTGTCTAAGAAGATGAGTTGTTATGGTTAGAGTTTGTTTGTTGAATTATTTTGTTTTGATTTATGTTGTTTCTTAGAAAAATTGAAGAATTAAATCTGCGTATATTGAACTCAAATGTTTGATATCTGTTCTATCATTTACGATTTTATTCAAATTTTTTTGAATATGTAATATTTCTTAAATTTCTCTGCGTTTCTGATCTTTTTCTATTTCTAAAATTTTTGTGCTATTAAAGTTGAAAGTATGATTCTCATTGTTTTTATGGTTTATTAGTGCTGTGGTTCCCTTCTCATCTTATATCAACAGACCTGTCTGTTGATATTGGACTAAATAGCACGTCATTAATAACTGAAGACGGCCACAGCCGCAATGAGAACTTTTTGAAAAAAAGATAAATATTACCCTATTCTTTGACTCTTCAAAATCAAAATAATTTGATCCTATTTCGAACATTACGTGGGTAAAGGTTTCTGTGGTTTTCCTTACCATCTAATAATAACAGATTTGAATGTTAATATTGGACTGAATAGCACGTAATAAATAACAAAGAACGGCCACAGCCGAAAAATTTCAGTGAAACATAGTAGTCTTTTTCTATTCAAATTTTTTCAAATCAATAAATGTCAAAGAAATTTCAATTTTTTCAAAAGTTTTGATAAAGCCACGAATGTCGTGGCGAAACGTCAACTGTTTAATAAAATCGAGTTTTTTAAGATTCAACAAGCCTGTTATTGCTAATAATTATCAAGAGATTATATATATATATATATATATATATATATATATATATATATATATATATATATATATATATATATATATATATATATTATATATATATGTGTGATTATACAAAACTTGGGCAACTTTCGGTCTCATTTTGTTTAGTGAAGTTTTTATGGTATTTTCTTGATATTTTGCTATGAGAGCATGAGTAATATATCGATTGTACTGTGTTACATCGGGCCAGTCACTTTTCTAAATATTTTTTGAGATTTTTGGATTTTTGTAAATTTCACTGCCACGGAACTGACGGGACTAGAACGGTACTGATCAAAACACAATATATTGACAAAATATGAAGTTTATTCCAACTGTAAACATGTTAAACAGCAAATATTCCACAATAATGACACACAGTTTGAAAATCAAATCACATTAGAAATAACTATTACTAGAATTGTAATATAGTAGGTATGTACGAGTATACTCTGGCAGTCAGGCTCACTGAGAACTTCTTAAAACTCACGATCACTCAAGTAGTTTTCATTCAAAATATAAGAAATAACAAAATAAAAGAATATTTAACTAAACAATATATCGACTTAAGGAAAGAAACAATCACAATATTAATAAAGTTCTTCAAACTTAAACAAAAATCAACTTTTCTGCTGTAACAGAGATAATACTCCTATAAATCAAAATAGTTAACAGATAGTAAATATTACTTTTCAAAAACATCAATTGTCTCTCGAAATTGATAGAATAATCTGTTTCCCTTTGTTATAAGATTTGGTACAGGTAGTTTTTTTAGTTAGAGATTTTAAACTACAGACGTCACATGTTCTTCCAAGACACTTTTCAGAGTATCCATTACAACAAAGCATGTCCAGCATACTTTGATGATTATTCACTGTTGTAAGGATATTAGCATTTTTCAGTGCAGCAAGTTTCAGGTTCATGTTTTCATGGTACGCAACCGCAGGTTTCACGATTGGACAAAGTAGGGGGTACAACCCAAAAAGGTCGTAAACAAGCAAATAGGGAATATCTTATTACAAAGGTCACAGTTTTTAAAAACTTCTTATGAAGATTTTTCAAGGTGTCAGTTAAGTATCGCTTCTGTTTTATAGTTTTTTTTCGTGTTATGAATTATTTCTTTCTGGCTGCTCGGGGACTATTAGCATCATCTTCTTAAAACTGATGCACTAATTTTTGCATTCGCATCTTTCTGTCTTTCAATTTTCTTTTACATAAATGAGGTCTTGTATTTTTGAATGTTACAACTTTGTTTTTATTTTTCCATATTTTGTATTTGTCCACTAATTTTCCAGATATAACTTGTCTAAATTGAGCTTTTTCTTTATGGCTTTTTGTTTTTGCATAGTTTTCTTTGAGTTGGTTTTTCATAATTTCACCAAAAAGAGCTCTTTTTACTAGTTCCCTCTTTTTGGTTGAATCTTCACTCATATCTTCTATCATTGTTTTTGGTGTTTTTTCTACAGATTTAACAACTTTTTTCAACTTATTTTTCATACGTTCATACTTTTGACGCTGATTATTGAGATTTAGATTTAAGTTTTGAAATCTCATATTTCATTTCTGTGAATTGTTTGTTTCTCTTTTTTCTCTGTCTTAGGCTTCTCCTTTTTGCTTCTTGCCTTCTTTTTTTCTTATTATTTTGAGTTCTAATTTCTACAGGAACTCTGATTTCCTCAGGATCTTCAGCTTCATCGCCGGTGGAAGGTGGTGTGTTCTGCTGAACAAAATTACTTGTGCTTCGGTTCAGACACTGTTTTTGTCTATAATCAGAAGAATATTTTTTCCACTTTTTTCTAGTTGATCGTTGTTCGCGCGGCGTCATTTCTTTAATGCTCTTTCTCTGTCCTTTTTCTTTTTTCTTTGAATACCTCAATCTTTCTTTCTCTTTATATTCTGCTAATTTTATGGGGTGGTTTTTAATTCTATTCAAACGAGCCTTTTCAGCTTCTCTCTTTTTTTTGTAATATTTCTTCCTGAGTCAATTTTTCTTTTTTTTCAATTGGCGCCATGATGTTTTAATCTGGAATGAGTGAAAAAATCTTTACCTGCTATAATATTTGAGATAAAAGAGCTCTGAGAGAAAGAGCCTCAGTACCATAATTACAAGTCAGTCCTCTGTCGAAACATCGGACATGGAACTGACGACACGGTACTGATGAATTGGACAAACATTTGAGGTTATGAATCAAAATATTGTTTTAGTCGGTAATTTTCACTGATAAAATGCTCAATTGGAACAAATCACAATTAGTGTTGTATAAAACAATATGAAATATTTCTACGTAAGGAAATAACTACTTACCACAGGACTGAAACTTTGACTGGCCCCACACGTGAAAACGGTATTACAGCTCCTCTTGTATTGATATCAAAATATCTGTCGTGCAAAAGGCGCCTTTTGTGACAGCCATTAGTACCAACATTTAAAACTGAACAAGCACTTTTCCTTGAAACTTCGCTATTTTGCGAGAAATTTGAATTTTAAGATCGCACACAGGACTGACGGTTAAAAGTTATGACAAAGTTTACTTATTTTTCTTTAATTACTCTGAGTAGATTATATGATGGAATTATGTGAAATGCATTACACTGTTGTATAAAGACAATATTGACATGGTTGGATTTACAATAATTTGGAACTGTTTTAAACTAAAACGACTCTGTTGTGTAATTTCGTAGTTGTGACACGCCAAGGTACTGATATTTGGATCATATATAATTTTTTTTTACATACTTGCTTTCGGAGAAAATCATCAAAATTGGGTGGACAGCTAGAAGTAGTTAAGATCTTTCATAATATAATGAAATATAAACATAAAATTGAAAAATATCTGTTTTATCGACTGGTGACATCAAGTTGCCCTATTTCTGTAGAAACACCCATATATATATATATATATATATATATATATATATATATATATATTTGCTATAGGATTAAGGCCCATAACGACTCGTTATGGGAGAGATTAAGAGATAATCTTCTTCTTCGCCAAGCTTTCAAATTTTATTTAATTCTTCATCGGCAGTTCTGGAATACAATATTGATATTAATTTATATTCAGTTTCTTGAAAAATTGAGTTACCAAATTCGAGGTTACGAGGAGAACTTTTCTCAGCCATAAACATTCTTCGTCTCACAATTAAAAATAACTCAACTGGGGCATTACAACACTAATTTTATAGTTTAAAACATTCATAGTAAATGGAAACTGATAACTAGTTAAAACAATTTTAAATATAAGAGTTAAAAATTATTTTATCAATTCATTTAGTTCTCATGACAGCTTTTAATGCTGTAGGAAATTTATATAAAAAATTGAAAGATCAAATTCAAACACCACACAAAAACAACGTAATTTATGAAGTAAATTGTGAAGATTGTGAAAAAGTATATATAGGACAGACATCTCAGTGGTTAAAAAAAGACCGGCTCTACATAAATCAGTTATCACCAAACACCCTGAAAGATCCGCACTAGCAACCCATGTATTCAATTTAGTTCATAATATAAATTTCGAAAACGTGAAAGTATTAAAAACTGAGCGAAATTATAAAAAACGGTTGGTATTGAAAATGATTGAGATTAACAAGCAGGAAAATATCATGAACAAAAAAACCGATACCAATGGGTTGAGTAATAGGTATATATAAATACTTGTTGGAGAAATCAGAAGGAAACTCTATATTTTACGATGGTCCAGTCGACGAATGAAGAACACAGAATTAAAAACTGTCAGGAGAACTAAATGAATTGATAAAAGAATTCTTATCTTTTATATCTAGAATTGTTTAAACTATCTATTAGTCTCTATTTACTAGGATTTTTTTCAAACCGTTTAATTACTGTTCTAATGCCCCAGTTGAATTATTTTAAATTGTTAGACGAAGAATGTTCATGGCTGAGAAAATTTCTCCTCTTAACCTCAAATTCAGTAAGTCAATTTGTCAAGAAACTGAATATAAATCAATATCAATATTGTATTCCAGAAGCCCTGATGAAGAATTAAATAAAATTCGAAACCTTGGCAAAGAAAAAGAGTATCTCTTAATCTCTCCCTAAACGAGTCGTTATACCCTTAATCCTATAGCAAATACTGAAATCATAGACTCTTCAAAATCAAAACATTGAATTGATGTTATGCAAGTTCTTTTTGGCAATATAAACTCGTTTGTTCTAACCACATCCATTTTTGTGTAATATCGTGATTTTTGAGGATCTTCAAACGTGCGTATCTTTTGCATATCGAGTCAGGGTACTGAAATTTCAAACGAGGATTTAATTGATGTTAGTGAGGAGTAGCTGATGGTTTCAAATCTTTTTGAACATTCGGCATATTTACGGAGAGATTTCATATAGATAGATGTTTTGCTTACTTCTACAGCCCCTCTGAATTCACTTGAGGACTACAAAAACAAAATAAAGGAGAAATACGATCTTATTGACGATCTACTGCTCAAACGTTTTTTAAGAATTTTCTACGATAGCAAAGTGTGTAGGATCGGCGTAAAAATGAGTGGAAAGCTACCAATTGAATCAAATCATGAAAAATATACAAGTTGACCATGGTTATAGAACAAGAAAAATTCTTCAATAATTGAAAAAAACTTTAAACAACTTTCAAAGGGAGCTGTTTATATGTATTCCGTGACGTCAATTCTACATTCACAATCCAACGGTGAATTATAGAACACGTCAAGTCACCTCGACTCAAAATCTGCATACAGCTGTTCCGATCTTATTAGATCTCATCTGTGCAGCTTATTTGACTCGCGAGTGAATTAACAAATTTCTAATTGTTCTCCAATACAAATCGCGGTCATGAGTACTATGTGGATTATAACTCAGAGCGCTGAGGATACTGGAAACCAAAAATTTACAGCTTAGTTCTGAAATGCAGAATCCCCTCGGAAGAATACATAAATTCATGACATGAAATGTCTTCTCTGCAACTGTTGGAATACCTATAACCAGCTCACTGGGAAAGTTGTTTGATAATTTTTGAAATTATTGAAGAATTTTTCTTGTTAATTTTATGTATTGTATCAATTAAATTCTGATAAACCTTCCAGTACACGGGTGAAAAGAAATTGCGCTAGTAGACGGGTCGGGTCTCTCAGACCCTAACTCAGTATACTTTTTTTTCATTGAAGAATTTTTTTTTGTTTCATTTATGTTTCATTTGAAGTATTAAAGAGTTTTCTTCAACTTAAATAATAAGAATGCCAATTTTCTCATTTTTTAATATTTTTATAATACCTATAAATTAAACCCTATTATTTTTTTAACATCAATATTGAGAAAAATACAAAACTGATGAAAAAAGCCTGAAAAAAAAATTTCGATGTTAGGATTCTTCAAACAAGAGCTCATATAAACTTTATGAACTGAAATGAGACAAGTTATTCAAAAACAGGAATAAAAAAGTTCATATAAAATATCTACTACTTTTGCTCACTACATTCGAAACAAAAAATTACTACAAGCTCTAAACATGAGAAATTATTACATTTTTTACAATAATATTTTATTTTACGATCTTCACAATATTTACTGTTCTGAAATTTTAACGAATTGGGAATATAAAATTGCTACGAAGTCGGGATCGGCAATCATCGGTATTTACTTCGACATCGGTATTAAATTCCTCAAACAGTTTACTAATTCCATTTACTTCAACTTCATGAGGATCCATAATAAAACAAAATATAAAGAGTACTTGTCCAGAAAATTACAATAAAGACGACTAAAAAATAACACGAATCTTCCCAGAATACTTACACCAACGCACGGGTTGGGTCTGGCAAGACGTTTCTCGTGATCTATCATACCCTAAGTAATAAGCTTGACTGAAAACAATTCTAATCGTTAGGGAAGGAGTCTACCGAAAGGTACAGCGGGGCTCCTCACCCAATTCAATGACATCAGAAAATAGCGCCACAAAAACAAAACGCCTTTCTGTTAGACCCAACCCGTGCACTGAAAGGTTAAACAACAGTCAATTGTTCACACAATATAAAGAAATATATATCTGCTTGTCTCATATTAAACCTTCAAATATTTTCTGGGAAAAATTATTCTAACTGATCTTTCCATGAACATCAATCTCCTTCGGATTCCTTCTCATTCTGTTGGATTCTATTATTACGAATATATAGCTACCGAAATTGTTTCAGACTCTGATAGATCCGCCTTATCTTAGAATTTCATGAATATCATTCACGCAATGACTTTCGCATTAAGACAACTTCAATATGCCATAAATTCGAGCCAACCTTCAGAGCGGGAAAACTCCATATAAGGCTGAACCGCCAGCCAACCCCTTTTTCCGTCCCACCCTTCGTCCTATATCTATGGATGTTCCTTCGAGGAACAAGCAGCCTACTGTTCGATTACTGGAGTAGGTTATAATCGAATATGCAAAATAGTTAAGCCAGAAATAGGTCGAATTAACACGAAAGTTGTTGAATTGAATAGCGCAGTTTGTGAAGCAAATGCGGAGATGGCATAATAGACAAAGAACCCGGGGGAAATTGAATTCATGGGTGCATCTGATAGCCGCGACGGACAATAGGAGTTCTAACGTATAACACGTCAAGTGACGAATAGTTTGTTTTGTGTTCAGAGTTCTATATGAAACAATTCCTGTCAAAACCTCAATGGTACAGTAAACTAAGCATAAACGAAATATGACTATGTTGAATTGTAAAATGTTATTTAATCTAACTTTCTTTAATATGTTGAAAACCCTTCAATTTCTTACTCTCAGAATTCACTTTTGCTAATAAATTAAGTGACTTCATATTTAGATAGTAGCTAAACATTTTTATTTGTAGTACTGCATTACTACCCGAAACATTACACTTTCTTTCGTGATATCCGCAAACGATATCATTGTAACCTTACTTGGATGAATTTCTGAGACTATTTGATGAATTCTTAATTTGTGGTTTTTATATATGAACTTTCATCATAAAACAAACTAGTTTAACTAAGTTTGATTCTACTCCTCAAAATTATAATGACTCATGTATAAATAAGCCAATAGAATCCGTGAATTTTTCATAACTAGTGCGTATTGATAAGTGAATATATGTAACCTTGACGACGTGATATAATCGTTTTGGTGTTTCGCCTCGTGTCGAAATATGAATATTACCGATGTTTTGACGTTTGTCAAAAAAAATTAATATTTTTTACTCGTTATATAATCTTAACGAATACCACTCGAGCAATCGAAAATAATCGATTATACTGACCTCGTCACTCGACGTATTTTCTTAAAACCTCACTCGAGCTGCGCTCTCGTGGATGTTTCGCAAAATGCGTCTCATGACTCAGAAGTATAATCATTTATTTTCGATGCTCTTGTGATATTATAACTTTATAATATAATATATAATTTTCAACCAATCAGAAGGATCAATTTAGTTAATTTACCTTGTATAATTTTGATAATACCTGATTATACGTAGAGTAGCTCTAATATAATATAAATAAAACTAATAGGACCGTCAAATTTTGACGTTTATCAATAACTGTTCAAAAGAAGTCGATTCGAAAATTTTTACTTAATTTACTCAATAAATGATCGTATCAAATACAAGACGTACTTCAAAATAAATACTGTTATACATTTCAAACTTCCTGCATAATTACTAATCGTGTCAGTTTGACAGAATATTTAGACTGTCAAACTGACACTCTTTGTAATTATGCAACAAGTTATCAATGTATAACCTGATTATTTTGAGGTAATTATAATATTACTACTGATTATTTTTTTCGTATGATTTTCAACCAATCAGATCTATCAATTTAGTTAAGTTACCTTGTATAATTTCGATAATACCTGATTATACATAAAGTAGCTCTACCAATCGAAAACTAACAGGACCGTCAAATTTTGACGTTTATCAATAACTGTTCAGAAATGAGTCCATTCGGAAATTTTTACTTATATTAATATACTCAACAAATAATCGCATCAAATACAATGTGTACTTCAAAATAAATACGGTTATACATCTCAAACTTCCTGCATAATTACAAATCGTGTCAGTTTGACAGAATAATCCGACCGCGAAGCGGGAGACTGTCATACTGACACTCTTTGTAATTATGCAACAAGTTATCGATGTATAACCTGATTATTTTGAAGTACTTATAGGATTACTACTGATTATATAACTCATGTATGAATAAGCCAATATAATCCTTGAATTTTTCACAACTAGTGCGTATTGATAAGTGAATATTCCCTTGACGACGTGATATAATCGTTTCGGTGTTTCGCCTCGTATCGAAATATGAATATTAATGTTTTGACGTTTGTCAAAAAAATTAATATTTTTTATTCGTTGTATAATCGTAACGAATACCACTCGAGCAATCGAAATCAATCGATTATACTGACCGCGTCACTTGACGTATTTTCTTAAAACATCATTCGAGCTGATGTTTCGTGGATGTTTCGCAAAATAGTTCTCGTGACTCGGAAGTATAATCGATTACTTTCGATGCTCTTTTGATATTATAACTGATAATGTCCGCGAAAACTGTGTTTTTCTTGGCTTTTATTCGAAATGATAAATTTAGGTTTGGTCAAGTTAATTCCATCAAAAGCATGTTATTTTCTGAAAGATTGTTACTTAGAGTTATCATAAATTTATAAACCTAACCAGTGGCGGCTCGTGAGTTCGGCTTCAGGGGAGGCGCAAATAATATTTGGATATACATTTTTTTCAATTCAGATATTTAAATATCGATACTTCTAATATCCGGATAGATATGTTTTTGGTTTTAGACTAAATCTCTAGCCATTATAATATCTTTGAAGGATTTGTCAATTTATCTAAATCAATAATTTTCTTAATGTACCTTCCTACTCACCTTTTACACTCATTTTGTGAAGCTTAAATACATTCTTCTTTCTTTATCCGCGATGAACTTCTCTATCACCCTTTCATTCAAATCAGGAATCGTTTGAACCATAGCACTTAAAAATTGATAACATGGCCAAAGCAATTAGACGATCTTCACACATAGTATTTTTTAGAACATTTAATAAGTTTTGAAAAACATCTCTCTGGTTTTGCTATTGTCGTTGATATAGTCGCTAATATTCGCTAAGTTTTAGGTTTTTCTTTAAAAGCAGTATCTAAACCTAACGACAGGATACAATTTAATGTTTTTAAGCAGCCCTAAATGTCTATTATTTCTGATCGAGACTTAAATATGTTTAATTCCGTTATTAAAATACTTTTTATCGATAAATGATGAGAATGCTTTGCAAAATTGTTCCATATCATTTAGTGGTAGAGATTTTCGACATTCTGTATATTTTTCTCGCAAAAATAGATTAGCCCCAGAGAGATGATTTTTAAATCCGAAACATTCTTCTATTTGGAATGCTAAAAACAATTCTCTGATTTTCTCCATAAAATTGACCAAAGATAAACACAACACAGCTCACACAAGTATCCGCCAACACAACAGCCAATCGACTAACGTGCGGGCTCAGACACGTTGAGTCCATAGTAGTGTTCTCCGCCGACCCCGGATTACGTCATCTCGCCTCGCCGTAATTGGGGGATATGTGTACTCTGGATCAAACGTCTGCCCTCATCGAAAAAATATATTGTTGGTTACAGCTGGATTGAAATACTGGTATAGTTTCGTAGATTTAGGTGGAACGTATAAATTTGTTCAGATTTTTGAAATATTGTTCAATTTGAGAGGAACTAGTTCCAAATCATATATGATTATATATGTTCATGTGTAAAAATTAAAAAACTCCGATTCTTTCTAGAGTTCTTGGGAGGCGGAGTCCAAGAGTCCTCCCTCACCAGCCGCCACTGAACATAACACGCATTTTCAGTGAATAATTCGGAGATTAATGATTTAATTTCGAGCGACAGTACTCTAATAACACACACCTCCAACAAAAATGTCCTGTCGGTACATCTTAATATGTTTATCAACGTGTTGCGTATAATCTGCGTCCATGAATAGCATCTTCAAGATCATTTCCAACAGAGGATCTGATAATTTAGTTGATTTTAATGCCACCTAGACACAAGCAACCAGATTTTAAACAAAAAATTTCCCTATTGATCCTCAGTTATTATTGTAGAAGCAAATAATTGAGCCAACCAATGAACTTCATCTTTCTGGATTTAGTGTTAACTTCAATGTAACCTGGCAGGAACATGTCTGCACCATTGTAAAGTCAGTTAGATAAAAGCTAAATTATCCTTTTTATTCATAAGGTTTAAGTTCGCCCAGCAATAGAATACTGCTTTTATACTTGGAGCTCTGCTTCTATGTTCATAGCTCACTCAATTAAAAAAAAAACTATAAGGCTAGCACATAACCAGTCATTAAACGCTCAATTTCTTTCACTCGAACATATGATGAAGATTGTGGACTCATGTCCCTTTTACAGATATTATCACGTCATGCATTTTCGCCATTATTCTACGAGGAACGCAGTACATTCGTTACATAATATACGTAAATACACACAAATTTGCTGTGAACATCGCAACAAATCAACACCAATTTATCCATAAGCTTCTCTGAATTGAACCGCAAATCTACAGAAGATTCTACCCTTAGTAGTGTTTCTTGTTGACATCGACTTGCATTGGTTCAAATCCATTATGAAGAGTTATTTATTAAAATCATCTCGGATTGCTGAAGGAGGGTAATGAGGTTTCACTTTTCCGAGAGTTTCTCTCAAATAATGTAGTTGTATTTATGAACGTTTTCAGAGAAAGTGAAAGTATTTAATTACTACAAGAAAAACATTTCCAGGATTGATTTAGTGCAACTTATAGTCAAATAAATACTTTCTGTTTATGCCAAAACTAACTACGGGTTATCCACTATTTTGTTTAGTGTTTAGATAACCGGGCTATATGCTAAGAAGCGAAACTTGCAACAGAATCAATTTTTTAGACAGAATTTTACGAATTTTCAACAAAACTTTCAAATGAATAAGTTCCATCAGCTACTCTGGAAGTTTTTGCTCAGCTCTCGTCAAAAAGAGAAGTTACGTTATGCAATGTCTTCGCTTAGCGTCAGTTTATTACGCTTTGAATTTCGTATAAAAATTTTTAATGAATGCTAAAAGTGCGAATGACGATGCACTTAGCGTTCCAGAGAGAGGCGCCCATTCTATTATCTGAATTTTTCAGGAGCTTTCAAGTTGCAATTTACACCTAATTTGATTCGATTCTCACAGTAATTGAATTACCGCTTCTGGACTAGTAGAAGAAGTCCGGGATGAATTTCTAAAAAAAATTACATTGATTTATACAGCATGAACACTTGACTATCACTGGAAAAGTCTGTTGAAATACTAGCTACACCTTATGCATTTAAACTATGGGAATTCTTGAAATATATTTATTATACATACCTTATAAAACGATAAAAAAAAAGTAAACTTCGATTCTTAATAATTCGATTTATACAGTTATGTTTATTTATTTATTGATAATTTCAAAAATATGCATGTTTCAGTACAAGGTACCTAAATCTAGTATACTACCACAGGTGAAATCAAGGTTACTTGTTTGTGGGAGTGGTTCCTAAAACTACCTATAATAAAAACTATATCCAATATTATTTTTGAGAAAAAATTGTGTGATCTCCAAATTAGTAAATCATTTTTCTTTCCTTCCTCTTTCTTGTCCTTTCTTTTTTTTCCTTCTACTAGATATTTTGTAAATTTGCAATTATCCATTTGTTAATCTTTTTCTTAACTTTCTTTTTTCTTTTATTTAATTGCGTAAATTTTCGAATATGAGAATAGCTTTTATATAGCTACTCTTTCAACTTATTGTTTTCATTGTTTTATGTTATTGAATACTCTTGTATCGTATTTTATTTTATGATTTTGCAAAAAATTTTAATAACGTTTCAAAATGAACATCTCAAATGCACATTGTTCTTCTAAATTGTAGGGAACATTTTTCATAAGTTAAATTATTTTTATTAATTATCTATATATATATATATATATATATATATACATAAAAATATATATCAACAGCTTTGTTCTCTCAAAATAGCTTCAGTTTTTATTATATTTCTTTATGCTACCAATTCTTTGTTGAAGAATCATTTGATTCTAAAATTTTCGAAAACAAAACTGACCATCAAAAACTTTCTTACTCACAAATATTTTTCTAGGTAGAATTTTTCAAAAGGGACTACTTAACTACTAGCACTCACATTCATATAAAGGAAAGCGAACAATATTATTTCTCCAATTTGATAGTGGTACGCTGAAATCAACAGCTATTAAAGTCTATAACCATTACTTGGTCACATACAATAATGCCCCTTAAGAATATCAAGCTGACAAATATTCACAACCCTTTTTGTTAAATCATTCAATTGACTGAAAAATAGTTCAGACAGATTTCCCGAAGACAAATTCTAATTTCGGCAGTCGTAAATAAAGAACCTGTCACAAAATTACTCTCGAGGCAATTTCGTTCGAATTTTCCCGGCACTGACCCCAGTTATTACCAGACCAATAAACTAAATAAGAGACGAGTAAAAATTTAGAACGATTGAAAAATGGGGTGAAATTCAATTAAATACGCAAATTAAACGTCAGTCCCAACCAGAGGACGAGTTGATGAAGTGTGCACTCCTGAAATCGGAGTGTTAGTATATATATTGCCTCGTTACCTCGTATTCAAGGATACAAGCTCTTTATGTTCGTTTGGTGGAATTGATCTGGCATCCGTTTTATTAGTTACACGAGCACCCCATCTCATTTAATTTCCATGTATCGAAAAATTGAATTTCTATGGGAAATTTCGATATTATGAATAAAAATTTCAAACCTGTAGAATTTCTAATTTCTTATTCATTGTTAATTGTTTCGAATTTCAATAATTATTTTATCTATCCTGCCAAATTATTAAGTTACATTATACAAAATTAAATGTACACTGAGAGTAGTCTACACACACTCTAAGACAAAAAATATGCTTAGAACTCTATAAATTGAATAATAACCTCCCTTTCTCAAATGAATATTTTCGTTTCATCAATAGTATCATATGTATGGCTTCCTTTAGATTTCAAAAAAGTTAGTTGTTTTCAAATTCAGTTACATGAAAATGAATAACAAAGTAAACGATTATATGACTACAAGCTCAAGTGTATGATTTTTCATGTGGAGAGAAATAAAATTAGATAAATGGAAACAATTTGAGATGTTTCTTTCTCCGAATGAAGTTTTTTTGAAGCAGCAATCTCTAACTAAACTTCTGTCACACAGGAAGACAGAAAATGAAAATTTCATTGTAAGAAGTTAATTCTAAAAATTGTATGAAAAAAAATCGTGCGTCAGTTTTTTTATCTTTCCATATTTTATTAACTTAATTCACTTAATACTTTTGTTGATTGTGCACAAATATACTACATATAAATAAATGAATTACACTATAAAATCAAAACACAAATTTGTTGTTGCAAAATCCAATAATAATTTTAATAACATAATATATAATATAAAAGATATATGTAATTAATCAAACAAACATTCATATACATAGGTACATCAAATAACCGACAGCTGTCCGTTAATTCAAATAATTATAAAATAAACCGCATCCACGTGTTCTTCAGATTCTTCTTCTTCGTTATTTATGGTCATTCAAATTAGTTTTTTTATATCTTTCAATATTTTATTAACTTTAAGCACTTTATAATTTTGTTTATTGTCCACAAAAATAAGTATCACTGGATATAAACACCTGTACATGCATCAAATGTTGCCGGTATACCCTAATATATGCTGAGGTATACTAATAATCTCATAGTGAAAGATGCGCATAAAACTTTGCGCAAAGGAACGTAACATTTAACTTTTAGTTAACGCTCGAGATCGATTTTACTACTCATAAAATTTTCATACAGCGGGCTAAAAATGAAAATCGTTTCTCAAGGAGTAAACTCTAATGGAAACTAACAAAATGGTCACTGAAAAATATTTAGAAATTGTTTGTTAGATATTATTCGTGTTCTCCAATTCTCTACATAATAGTTATTATTTTCATTATCTTACGCGGGAATCGGATATGATATGATTTAGGGGTTAGTTTACCGGCTGATGAACACACATTCCTATAAAATATTGTATTACTTATGGCGCCTGTCGAAAAAATCCGGATATATAATGGGGGATACTGTCAAGAAAAAACATTTCTTATAACATTTGCATCTGTCCAATAAGAGAAATCGTTTGGTCGCGTAACCAGCATCATAAAGTCGGAAACGAACATAATATTTCGAAGGGACGACACATACAAATCGCGGCAATATCAAATCACAGGGCAACGTAAAATCTTCAATATATTTCGTGGATGCGATGGTTTATTACCCAGATCATTTCTTCCTGTGCAGACTTACACAAATTGACGTCGACGAAGCTTCGCATCTTGAAAAATTTATTGCTGTCCCAATGCTGCGAAAAAAGATATTGCAAAAACGGTGATTCTAGGTGACAAAGAGTGAATTGTGTCGATGAATTTGAAAAATTAAATACATATTTCAAGCATCTAACGCAGGGGTCTCCAAACTACGACCCGCGGGCCAAATCCGGCCCGTGGATAACTAGTGTCATCAATCTGGCCCGCGAGAATTTCTTATCTTTGTTACTATTGGTGGGGTGGGGTAAGTTGAAGAAGAAACCACAAAAAAATTATTACTGAGTTTTATTTACTTGCAAGGTAAAACTTAACGACATAAATGATGATGCCGAAAACTTAACTTAAGTCTCTAAGCTTAGCCTACTAACAACTAACAAATAATTGAAATCAGTCTCACTTATCACAGTAACACTAATGAGATTTACCGACAGTAGTTTGCATTTAGGGCTGTAGCGCCAAAGGAAGAAGTTTCCAGTTGTGGATAAATTTTACTTGTACCAATTATTAAAAGAGATGGAATGTGCTCATCAGTTAATTTATAGCTGTAAACGTTCATTGTGTACTTCATTTTGGAAAACGTTTTCTCACATGTAGTACCAAAAACAGGACACAACCCCCAACTAGTCTAGCCTTCAGTCGGGGGGCCGGGTCTGTGAGACCCAACCATTTGGATATCATTCGTCGAATCTCGAAAGAACTCGCTGCATCGCTGTAGGTTCCTACATGGGTACATGGGTACCTTCCCATCTTGGACGTTCTAATTGTAGCAAGTGGTGAAGATATAGTGCTTGTAGTTTGGTTTTTATTGCACGATAAGTCTGTGAAACCCGGTGCCCTGTTTTGAGATACAATTTTTCGTTAGGCGTCATTTCTATAGTTCTTCTCTTGTAAAATTACAATTATTTGTACCTAGATCATTATATTGTGAAGTAATTTGATTAAAGATTGTGTATAATATTTCAATTATTGTTTCAAATAATGAGTTACGAGGTTGAACAGGAAAGACTCCGTCGACTGTGGGAAGATTTAGAACCTGATGATGAAGAAGCGGAAGTGGCTTCTGAGGAAGATATTCTAGAAGAAAGAAAATCCGATAGTGAATCAGAGCAAGACTGTCAAGATGAAGATATCATTGCTCCTCCCCAGAAAATGCCAAACGTGCCAAGTTTTGTCGGTAAAGATGAAACTAGTCGATGGAAAAAACATTGTCCTGATAAGGCCGTTCGGACAAGGAAAGAAAATATTATTCTACATTTACCTGGCGTTAAAGACTACGCCAAAAATTTTAAAACAATTCTGGAATGTTGGTCTCTCTACTTTGCAATTGAAATTTGTTTCGAACACAAATTTGTATATGGCTAGAATTTCCGAAAGTTATTCTAGAGAAAGAAGAGGTAAACCCACGGACATATGCGAAATGAAAGCACTTTTTGGTTTGCTATATCTAGCTGGAACTCTGAAAAGTGCCAGACTCAACACAAAGGAATTATGGGAAAGGAATGGTATGGGAATAGAGCGATTTTGGTTAGTGATATCTCAAGACCGATTCCTTTTTTTACTTCGATGTTTGCGATTCGACAATTTAGAAACAAGAGAAGAAAGACGACGGTTTCACAGGTTAGCGCCAATGCGAGTTCTATTCGACAGTTTCGTTGAAAATTGTGAGAAGGCACATACCCTAGGAGAAAATACTACAATTGACGAAAAGCTGGAAGCGTTCAGAGGAAGATGTTCTTTCCGACAATATATTCCAAGCAAACCCAATAAGTACCGAATTAAAATATTTGCATTGGTTGACTCTGCTACATTATATGCTGGAAATCTTGAAATTTATGTTAGCAAACAGCCACCAGGTCCAAATGAAGTACCCAGCGATCCATCAAGTGTAGTTTTACGACTGATACAATCAATATCAAGAGCAAACAGAAATTTAACATGCGATAATTGGTTCACTAGTTTAGATCTGGTAAATAAATTGTTTGAAGATCATAAGATTACGTACCTATGTGGGCACTATTAAGAAGAACAAAAGAGAACTACCGTTAGAGTTTATCAATACAAAGTCTCGACCAGAACATTCTTCATTATTTGTATTCCAAGATAATAAGACTATAGTTTCCTATGTGCCCAAAAAGTATCGGAATGTTCTTCTTACTGTTTACACCATGACGATGAAATCAATAATTCAAACAATGAGAAATACAAACCAGAAATTATCACGTATTATAATCGTATAAAAGGTGAATTGGATAACTTATATAAGTTATGTGCTACTTACGATGTAGTTGGAAACACAAAAAGATGGCCCATGGTAGTGTTCTATTCCATGATGAATATGGCGGGTGTTAACTCCCAAATTATATACGCTTCAAATAACAAAAATTACGATATTGGAAGAAGATCTTTCCTCAGAGATCTTTCACTATCTCTAACTAAAGAACAACTAGTGCGACGTTCTTTCCTAACAAATTTACCACCGTCAGTGAGAGAGAGGTGAAGGGAAGCTGCAGGTACACGAATCACGGAAGATCTTAAACTAAAAAAAGGTGTTTTTTCTTCAAAAAAGACTCAAAAACAAAATATTATTGTAAAAAATGTCATAAATTCATTTTGTCTGACTCATCTTCAAGCTTGGTATCCCACATGCTCAGATACTTCTATGAACCAATAGATATTGTTTTCTTATATGTACTAAATATGTTTATGTCGAAAAAATAAGTTTCAATTATGCCTTTTTTTTCATTTTCGCATTTCGAGAATCTTGTTTTTTTGTACATCGTTTTTGTAAGCGAATAATTTATGTATTGGTTTTTGAAAGTTAATTCTTTTTTTTTTTGAATTAATATTATAAATAAATTTTAGTTCTATTGTTTTAAAATGTGTTACTACAAAATCATTTACAAAAAGGAAAAAAGGCATTGGGTCCCTCAGACCCGGCGCCCCGACTGAAAGGCTAGTCTAGAAATATAGTTGAGGGCTGAAAAATTGAAACTGTTTTGACCCTTGAAACATACTGAAAAAATCTTTATGGCTTCAAAGTTTGGAGACCCCTGATCTAACGCATAACATGATTATTTTGTATTTTTAACAAATGTTTTTGATATATATATATATATATATATATATATATATATATATATATATATATATATATATATATATATATATGGAATGAAACTTCAGAAGCCCTTTGCAGTAACAGACAAAATTTTCTACGGAATCTCTGTATAATTTAAAATTGACTATCAATATATTACTAGGCATTTGCTCCGTTTTATTATGAAACGTCCTTTAGAAAAACAGAGTTTAATTTTCGAAGTTTTTGTTTTTCCGGTCGTTGCACCAAGAAATTAAAACCCACTCACTGCTAATCTGCATTTTTGTAGTATCTTGGATGCTACATCGAACACATAAAGTAAAAAGAAGAAACAAAATTTCTTTTCACGGTTTTCTGACCTATTTTTAAAATTAAGGAAGGTTTTAAATCTGCGATTTGTTGTGATTGTGTATTTTTTACGCTTAACGGAAGATGATAATAAAAGAAAAGGGACTACATCGTAGAACTTGATTTGTTTCTCCTGCGGCAGTGGCATCTGACAATATTGGGGATATAAATTTGCAATTAAGTTTTATACTTTCCAAATAGAGCGAGAAAATGGATTCATAAACTCCAACAAATTGAGCAATACTGTTCAATTGTTCTCCATGATAATAAAATTTTAATGCTATATTTGTTGATCCATGAGAGAAATTTGTCCTTCCTATATAAGTTAGATAATGGTTATCGGCACTGTACCAGTGATAACTTAGATAAATTATTATGTTTTGTATGTATTGAAATTATCAAGAGAGTAAATTTGCATTTATGAGTTACACTTTTGTATTGTCCATAAACTATAAATCCACACCTTCAGTTCTGCAGGCCAAAGTTTTTACCAACTATAGAGAATAACTGGCAAAAATAAGGTTATTATTGTTGATTGAACAAATGAATATTATAACAATAATACAATATAATCGGATATCAACTTTTTTATGTAGTTCGAGCACTGCAAGCGAACATAAATATTTTCCTGGTTACTGGTAGGTAGGCGTACTGGGAGGGGGATTGCGGTCTTCTTTTGATAATATAAAATTACAAGCTTACATTTTCATATTCCAATTCACCTTCGATGTGCCCTGAGACTAGAAACGCTGTAGGCATGTATAACCTAAATCTTTTAGAATATTCAATCGTATCATCATAATAGTCTTTTCGTGTATGGCGCTTCCAAGGAATATTACTATATTCCAGGAATTCTAGAACGTGCAAGTCATCGTTATAGATATGAAACATAAGTTTTTAAGGAAAAAAGTTTTCTTACACATAACCTCAAAAGTTATTTAAAATAATTAAACGTCCAAAATTGTGTGTTTAATTCACACAAAAATATATGTGTTTTAAAACTAAGCTTTATTTCAGTGATTTGTTTGAATAAATAGCTGTAATTTTGAACGACTGAATGAATTCTAACAAAGTTATCTGTGATATGACAAATTTTCACTGTTTTTGTTAAATTTGTTGAATTTTTTGAGTTGAGATAAAATTATGAAATTTCATCAATGATTCTTGGAAAAAGACAAATAAATAAAAAAGAATACCTGTGTGATGGCGTCTTTCACAAGCATAATTTGGCATCATTACACTTCATTCTTATGAAATGAAAATCAGTTTATTGCATTTAATTCTTCAGAGAAATTGGCATTTTTCTGTTATATCAAATAACGCGCTTGACATACCACAGATAACGTTGGTTTGATGAAGCAAAAAATGCTTTTCTCACCGAGACCAACTTTGTTGAAATAAGTTTAGTCGTTCAGAAGTTACAGCTTCAAGAAAATATTGAATCACCTACCAACACTTCATTTCAATACGTCAAAAAGTTTTTAACAAAAATTACTCGAATGAAGATTAGCTTGAAAACACATAGGTATATTTTTGTGATACATTTACTAGGTGGTAACTATTTCAGAGCAAAATCACTTTAAAAGTTTTAGATGGCGGTTACGTCCACTGGCGGCCAACTTGGAAATACTTTAGTTATAACATTTTTCACCACAAGTCTATACGACGAATAGTTTACGAGATACAGCACTTTGCATTCTTATCTGGCCACCATGTACATTAAAAAATAAAAATTTTGATCGAATAAAAGCTCGATCTGATTAGTATGAGGGTAGGTGCTTTATAAAATAAAATCAAACTTCTAACCTCAATTCTTCCTTCATCTTCTATTGATCCAAACTTTTTTACTTCCTCAGGTCGGGATTCTTATTTGAGTTTTTCATTTCCATAAGTATCACTCGGAGATAGTTCAACCGGAAGAGTACAGTCGAGATGCGATACATCAAATTTGAAGGATTTAGAGGATTGCAATTCAAATTACTTATTATTTCTTTCGTAGAGTACTCGGGGATAAAATGCGGAATATCGACTTTACCGTTTTGCATTTTACGGCGCTTGGAGGCAGATAACGCAATTTGTAGGAACTTTGATGGCGGAGAATTAGAGGTTTATAATCCAGTTGTCATTGCTAAGGGGTCGAAGAGATTGGTCCAAAGATTTATATTAAGTATGCAAGAGATGATGAATTTCCACCAATTTACAGGATCTACGTAATTCCATATAATGCAGCTGCATTTCAATAAGCATTATTCATGAGAAGAAAGCAATATATAATGGCAGTAACAAGAGAAACTGATTTATTCGATATAATTCACTGATATGAATATAATCTTTCATTAAAATTCAAGAACAGCAAAAATTATTATTCCAGAAAAAAGAAATTCTCATTCTATCCAATAGTCAATACGCCCTCCTTTCATTGAAGAATTTTTCTTTAGATAGTTCCTTCTCATTTATACATAAAAATATTCTAACGTCTTTAAATTTTCTCATTCAAAATCATATTCATGTTCAATTCATAAGGTTAAAAGCTCATGTAGGAATTTCAGCAAACGAGAAAGTTGATTTAGCTGCAAAAGAAGATTAAAAGAATGAAGTACAACTTACGAGATGTCATCATTCTGACTTCTTCCTAATTTTACAAAAAAATGTCTACAATCTTTGGAAATATGAATATCAAGATAATTTTAAAGGAAAATATTATAAACTTAACCAACCGTTTCCGGCATCCACTCCATGGTTTAGGAATTTGAAAAATCGAAGAAAATTTATTAGTATTATCACTCGAATGACTGGTCACGCTTTATGTCCTTCTTATTTGAACAAAATAGGTATTAACGAATCTCCTTTATGCGATTGTGGCGAAATAGGTACAATTGATAATTTGTTGTTAGTATGCAGCAATTATCACCACCATAGAAAAGTCTTATATTCAAATCTGAATAAAATTTTGAAATTTTATCAACCTTAGAACCTTAGTTTCCTCATGTCACTTGAAAACATGAATGTCTATGAAGTCCTGTTTGATTTTGTTAATGCTTTAGGTTTAAAACTGTGAGAATCGTTGTTTACTTCGTCTTTTCTATCCTCGAAAAGACCTGAGAAGAATTAAAATTTAAAAAAATTAATAATTGTTGACACAGGTCAAGGACATTTAGGCAATCTGCCTATTGATTTAAAAAAAAAATAATAAATCGTTCTTAGATATATGATATCGGACAAGCGAACTTGGATTTTTTTAAGCTACAGGAAGTCTTGAATGATTTCGTTTACAGTTACTCATAGAAAAAAGTATTCAATCAAATACATAGAAACAATATTAAGGTCTTCAATCTCGGACACTTGATGAAGGATCAAATTTCTGGAATGGAAGTTCAGATAACCTAGTATTCTCAAATAAGTAGTCTTATAGAAAATAAGAAATTGATTTCTAATATTCGAATAATGAATATATGAAAGTCTATTATCATGAGAATATCAGAAAATTATATTTATTATGTTTACTATAATAAAAATAAATTATTATTTCAATACAACTTTTTTTGCCAACTGGCGTCAGACATTATATGCTAAACTCATTAAAATTAGAAGAAATATGAAAGTGATAGAGTACTTACGTGGGTGGATGGGAATTACGAATTATACTAAAGAACATAACGTATATGTAGGTATGTCAATTTTTCAAGATGGAAAAGATCGCTTAATTTTCAAGTAGATATCATACAGACTGTTCAGTTAGTTCAATTTAAAATACTTTAAGCGGCTATGAAGAATTTTCATTTCTGAAATATGGTGGAATGTGTGGTTTTATTTTTGCAATGGGTTCCTATGCTAGAATCTGTTGTCAATGAATATTGTATTCCAAACTTTATATATAACAGGTCACGAAGGAAAGGCCTTTTTGATCCATATAAATAGCATTATACTTAGGCTTGCCATATTTTTTGTGAGTGAAGCCGGGACACATTAATGTGGGATGGCCTTACCGGGGGATTTGGGGGTGTACCATACCCCCGGTAGGGGTCCGGGGGTCCTCCGCTAGAAATCAGAATCAAAATGTTGAGTTTTAAGCCTTCTTTCAAGCTTCGCAAGTGAAAGGAGGAGAATCTGGAACCCTAAATTGTTAGTTCTATACACCTTTTAAAAATAAAAATAAAATTTTCACTTTTCAATGATAATTTTTTCTGGACTACCATCTTAAAAGATCTGTTAATAAAATAAAATTTAAGATACCTACTTCATAAAATTCTACATTTGAACAATTACGTAGTCTTATTATTTTTTGTGAAACTAGAACTCTTTGCCTTAACTATAAAAATCCTTTTTTTCGTCAAACTTAAAAAAACAGTTAATTAATAATTTGATAATGTTAATCTCTACTTTCAAAACAAATCGCTCACTTCTCTCTGCCTGATAAAGAAATAGTGTACACCTCTACACTTGTTAGCGCCCACCTTTCTCATAAGGCCTGTTCCTATAATTTAACTACTTACAGTCATTATTCATTACTTTTAACATCTTACAGCCTTTTTCCGGGACATCGATCAAACCGGGCGGGACACCGGGACAAGAGCAAAATACTGGGACAGTCCTGGTCATATGGTAAGCCTATTTATACTTTTTTTCTATCTTAAGCATAATGATGAATATTTGACAACTTGGGTTCCGGTCTGAAAGCTTTTTATTTGGATTAAAAATTATTTTCGATATATAATTACTTACTTTTCCACATAATGTGTCAACTATTATCAAGTAGTTTCCAATGAAAATTTTTTTGAAATATGATTAATTACGATCATTTAATCAACAAAGAAAATTCAGTTCCAGCATCATCGGAAACTATATTGACGTGAGTGAAATGAACGTTCACCCCCAAGGGTGAGAAAGACATATTACGATATTTCATCCCACTAGGACCCCAGTTATTAGTATATATAGGTTCAATTAAGTGTTTTGTCAAGCCAGCGTGACATTATTGTTATTATTTCGGCGTTGTTCACCTAATGAAATCTGGAATGCTTGCAATGAGGTTCGCATGGAAATTTGGCGCAGAAGGTGTACAGTTCTTCACCAGGGGGTCGAATATTGAGCAATTCCTGGTGCTTTTCGGTAATGAATATTTGCGTTTGGTTCGAGAAGCAGGTCTTCCAGATTTTCTATTGAAATAGCAACTTTAAACCTTCCGTTTCTAGATCACAGAATGAATCAATATAGTCTAGTCAACAAGTGCTTTTTTGTTCAACTTTTTTCAGCAGTCTCGGCAAAATATGAGCAAGGTGTCATTCGATTTGGAATAGAATGTAGATATTTTCTGAAAAAAATAAAGTTCCGTTCGCGGGAATTGTGAAAGTTCTAACCAATTGACTGAAAGAAAAAAAGAAAGGTTTGGTTTTCTGCAAATATCTCAAAAACCAATTGAGATTTTTGATATCTAAAAAAAGATTCGTAAGGAGAAGGAAATTTCCCAAAAGAAAGTTTCTGTTGCCGGAACTGTAGGATCAATAGTTATAATTTTCTCAGAGGGGTAAAAATGCAGCCGAAACCGGCTAATCTGGTTTGCGCATAACACGCCCATTTAGGACAAATTAACAATAAATATTATTTAACCATATTAAATACAAATATTAAGGAATGAAAAAATTTAGGCACTAACTGGATATTTGAATGAACAATAATTTTATAGCAAAAAATTTTTATCGCGATTTTTTATTTAGTTATACAATAGTTGATTAGTAATTTTTTGCTGCTTGAAAAAGAGCATTGCAAGTAGTGTGATAACTGTTGAACTGTGAATTTGAATTTTTCTTCTTGGAGCTAGTTTTGAAAGGCTTCTGAATAGATCACCGTTAAAAAAATTTGAAAAATTTTTATATTATATTTTTCAATTCAACTATAAACAACGCATTTGTTCATAAGAGCTTTTTATACAATAGGACACGGGAATTTAAAATAACCATTTTTATGCAGCTTCCGATAATAAAAAACGCTTCTTTGCAATTAGTAAAAATAAATTTTTTCATTATTTTACATCAACGTAAATTGTTAATAAAAACAGACAAATTGAAATTTATCAATTTTTTCAACGGAGATCTATTCCGTAGCCTTTCAAAATTAGCTCCAAGAAAAAAAAAATTTCAAACCTATAGTTGAACAATTATAACACTTACAATTTTCATGTTAAAACCCAAAAAAATTAATAATTAACAATTGCATAACTGATTGAAAAATCGTCATAAAATTTTGTTGTCACCGAATTATTGTTCATTCATCTTTCCATTAAGCGCCTCCGTTTTTGTATTTAATATGGTTAAATAATATTTATTGTTAAAGTGTCCAAAATGAGCATGACTTGCGCAAGCCGTTTTAGGTCGTATTTTTACTCCTCTGAGAAAATTATAAATATTGATCCTACAGTTTCGGAAGTCCGGACTTTATTATAGGAAATTTCCTCCTCTTTTTGAATATTTTTTTCGATATCAAAAATCTCAATCGGTTTTTGAGTTATTTGCAGAAAACCAAACCCCTCTTTTTATCATTCAGTAAATTGTTTATAACTTTTGCAATTTTTGCAACCGGGACTGTATTGTTTTGAAAAAATATCTACATTCTATTCCGAATCGAATGACACCTTGCTCATATTTTTCTGAGACTGTTACAAAAAGTTGAACAAAAATGCACTTGTTGCATCATTGGCACGACAACCCGGGTTGAGTATTGGCCTCCTCTAGTATTTTTCTCCACTGGTCTCGGTCCTGGCGCCTGTTCTCCAGTTTGGCACCTTAATTGCTCGTGCATCTTGGTCTATCCCATCGCTCCATCTGAGTCTGGGTCTTCCCTGTTCTCTCCGCTCTTCTGGTTTGCTTATATGTATATTCTTTTAATGGTCATTTTTTCATCTGCCCTTGTAACGTGGCCAGCCCATTGCAGTCTGCTCACCTTAAGTTTTGTTATGATCTCGTTGTTTCCATATAATTCGTACAGTTCTGCGTTGTATCTTCTTCTCCATTGGTTGTCTACATTTATGGCTCCGTATATTCTTCGTAATATTTTTCTTTCGCATGTAGAAATTAGTGTTTCAACGTTCTCTGTTATCACCCACGCCCCGAGCCGTATTTCAGCACTGGTACAATGCGTGTTTTGTATATAGTTATCTTGGATGTTCGGGTAAGTATCTTGGATGAGATGTGTTGCCTGAGAGCGTAGTAACATTTATTTGCTAATAGTAGCCTTCTTCTAATTTCTTCCTTTACGTTGTTTTGCCTATTTGCTAGTGAACCCATATATATGAATTCCTGTATCACTTCGATGTTGTATTCTCCGATGGTCAGGTTTTGCAGAATGCTATTCGCTCTGACATTTGCAGTTCCTATCATGTGTTTTGTCTTATTTTCGTTTACTTGCAGACCCGTTACTCTGCCGGCTTCCCCGATTTTTATGAATGACTCCTTGGCCGATGCAACTGATCTCCCTATTATGTCTATGTCGTCCGCATATGCCAGTATTTGGGTCGATTTGTTAAAGATTGTGCCTGTAGTTTGTTCCTTGGAGTACCTTATTACTTTCTCTAGTGCTATGTTAAATAGCAGGCACGCCAGTGCATCGCCTTGCCGCAGTCCTCTGTGTGTGCTAAATTGCTCTTTGTATTTTGACTGCACAACGGACGTTGTTTGTTAATGTCATCTGAGCGAGTGCCGCCTTAAATTCGATAAATGTGTGATATGTTCCATTCTTCTCTAATATCTGTCATAGCGTAGACAGCTGGCCTGTGGTTGATTTGTTAGGTAGGAAGCCGCACTGATACTTTTCGACGATATCCTCAGAATAGATTAATAGTCTAGTGTATAATATGTTGGAGAGAAGTTTATATATTGTGTTAAGGAGTGTTATTCCCCTATAGTTGCTGCATAGTAGTTGGTCCCCTTTCTTGTGTAGGGGACATATTATGCCTAGGTTCCATTCCGCTGAAATTGTTTGGGTATTCCATATGTCTATTATTATTTGATGTATTTGGTCTGCTAGTGCTTCTATTCCGCTTCTCCTTAACTATGGTCATCAAATGTATTATACATGAATTGATTATTGAATATTGCGAATATCGCAACAAGTATTCACATAGCGCGCTCTCGTGAGTATTTGCAGAGTTAACACTTAGTTAGTGTGCTCTGGAATCTCATACACCATTGTCGTAGAGTAGACATCTTCATGTCAGGAAGTATTTGTTCTCGCAACGGGTTTCTGCATTTTCAGTCTAAATAGTGAATTGTTGGTTCCTAATATATTTGGCAGATGGCGCCATGAGTTATCGATATAGTAGTTCGGCTGCAATTGCTATTGGGGAACAATACGAAATATGTTAATTCACTCCGATCCAACTATGTTGTTCTGAAGATATCTAATAAGATCGAAACAGCTGTATACAGATCTTGAGTCGGGGTGACTTGATATTTTGTATAATTCACTGCTGCATTGTGAATGCACATAACCGTCTCCCTTGGAGGATTGTTTGATAGTTTCAAATTATTGAAGAATTTTCCTTGTTCACTTTATGCAGTATTCGATCATAGTTTAGAACCCGATTAAGATGAAACAATACTAATAATCATAACATGAGACTTTCAAAAACAATTCCTAATACGTATTGAGGTGTTGATTCTACGTATATGAATATTATATAAATCATTAAGTAACATTTTAACATTATGATTCATTTATTCAACCTGCTATGAATGAAGTTCTATTGTCTTTGAAGTAATAGATACGATGATTTTGAATCCTCAAAGAAAGTGGTGATGAATGATGATTATTGATGATGATTAATGGTGTTTGATATTGATATATACCTATTGATTGATACTGATTGATGCAGATAGATGAATGTTCAATAAATAAGGAAATTATTTTGTTTTCAGTAAAAAAACCAAATGCTATTTTTCGGCATTCAATATTTGAATGAAAAATATAATTGGAATGATTAAAAAGCTACAATGAATTTCAAATCCAAACTCATTCATGTTTTCATTTCTGCAGTTGCCAATCACAGGTAGATCAATTAAAAACAATACATTCAGCTATAAAAATTCAAACCTGCGTCGCCTTTTAATTGTGCCATTTTTACTTATTTCGTGGAGGTATGTAATTGTTTACATATACAACATTTTGGTACAAATTTCACTGAATATGAATGAAAGCTTGGGAATATGGTACAAATAGAATTTCTTATATACAAATTATTATTAATGTAGATAAAGATATATCTTTTCATTAGATGATACTGAAATACAGTGATTCTACATGCGGAAAAACAAAACTTATAGCGAATGAATGCTGATTTCGAACAGGGTAAATGTTAATCTTCATAACTAAGAGTTCATTATGACTTTTGTTGTCTCAAATCCACACTGTGATTGGCCGAATGGTGCAGACTAATTTCTGATTCGGGAGGACATGACATGTGTTGGAAAATGGTAGTATATAAATAATTCATTGATAAGCTTGCTGCTGATACTAGGTTGTGTATATGGAATAAAGAATAAACTTTTTCAAAAATATACCGAAATATTAATCCGTGTTCGCAGGAATGGATGTTGTTAATTTTTCAATAACAAACACATATCTCTGGGAAATCTGAAAATCTTGAATCAAATCTTTACTATCCGATCATTGTATACTAAGGATTTGGTGATGAAATATTTTCAGATTTTCCATCAGATATTTGCTACTCTCATCAGGCTTAGCTGTCTCCTTACTATGTCTTTAATGAGAAGCACCTCCCTAGCATTCCTATTAGTTCTGTGTAACACTGTGTCATATCACACTTTAGTGTTGATACTTTCACGTGTTTCAGATATATTGAAACAGTTGAATGACAATGACACTTGACACTTAATGAAACCCAGGTGGGTGAAACGTGTGGCCTGTTTCAGAAATTACGTTACTACATATTTAGCACTAGAAATATATGTTGTATCATGGAAAATAGACAACCCACATTAAACCAAAGTTATTATTTGATAGCGCTATGTTCATATTTTACAAGCCGCCCTAGTCTAGTGAAATATTCTTGCTACAGGATTATTCGCGTCACAGTTTATTAACATTGCTGACAATTCATCAATCTCTATCTTAATTTCTGCAAGTCTGCGTTTTTTGATTTACTATAATGCTCGGCTTTGTTTGTCATAGGTAATTATGCCAACACTGATACCCAGGGCTGATCTGAGCCAACAGAAGCTTGCTGCTTGCTGTTGAAGAGTATAGTTTCAGTTTCAAGACTCAAGAGTGCCATATTTGTTTTCCAATACATGTAGCTCACGCATGACTCATGACTGCATCGTCATACAATTGTGCTGATACAAAGTGTTGAAGCATTAAGTTGTGTCAGTATCATTGTATCAACACTCAAAATTTTACTGTTACCCAGACCTAATTATTCTTAAACCCTATTACTTCCAGAAGACCATGACTTCGCATTAGAAGATGATATGTGGAGCAGTTTCTTCCTCCTCCACATAGAGGTTCTTCTGCATATATGCCGATGGTTTGCATATGTTTCCTCAGAGAGCTGTGGCCAGTTAATAGCCCTACCACCTGTTTTATCTGACTCTTGTTCAAGTTGAGAATTTTTTAAGACAGCACTTCCAATGGTTTCCCAACCTTCGGATTACTGTGAGTAACTCTTGTCACGCATTTACAAACTGTATGATATTTCAGTTGTACTAATCGAGACATGGAGGAGTGGACCAGTACTTTCGACATGCCAAGTACTGGTTCAGGCCTCATAAACTTGGTTTCAAACCCTCTCTTTGCCAGAAAGTCTGCGTATTCATTCCCTGTATTCCCTTTATGTCCTGGGACCCACCTGACTGTAACCTAGTTATGGGCCGCCAGAATCAAAAGATTTTGTAAACAGTCCCAGACCAGGTTTGACCTGATCTGGGAACTTACTAGATATTTCAGCGCTGCCTGACTATCAGTAAGCCTTTTCAAGTATATTGTGTCTATTTATTTCCGTCTATATATGAATTATTCAATAAAATAATCGATGAAAAAATGAGTTATTAGCATTTAATTCAATATTGTGAAAATTAGATAATATTATGTATCAAGGTAAGTGAATAGATACCCTTATACAAAATATGGATTTCAGTGAATAAGAGTGAGAAGTTCAAGAAGGAATTAATTATTTACCTGTGTCGATGCATACACAAATAATTCCATCTACATATTTTTTGAGAATAATATGGTTTCGTTTTAATTATTGAAAATGGGAGAGACGAACCCACGGTTGATTAAACTGTTTGTAGATGGCTTTAATCATTAAAAAGCAATTTCGTTTGAGACATAACCAATTATCATCAGTAAAAATAAATAATAATAAATAAATAAAAGAAGAAGGCTTATGAAAAATATAGCGCTCATTAATTACGTTTAGAAATCTGCCCAATAAATTTGCAGAAATAAATTGACTATATTTAATTTCAAATCTGTTTCAGTTCCTTTGTATTTTTAAAGATTGTATATAAATATTAAAACAATAGTTAAAAATAACAATTTACACATTTATTATAAGAAATAATGCATGACGCACGTTTCGGTGGAACTTCACCTTCTTCAGATGCTAATGGCAAACTAACTCCACTGTATATAAATATTAGGTTCATTCTATGAAAATTTTCAATTGTTAAGGTATAGGTATACAAGCAAGTATGCTCCCATATGAAATAATTTGGTTTCATAAGAGAACGAGTCCTATGAATCTTTGAAAGTAAGTACAGTGTACTTGATAGGATTTATGATGGTTTATAACATCAAATAAAGTACATACATAATACAGAAATGCTTCATCATGAGTTCAGAGAAATTCAAGATAATTGAGAAAAACAAGAGTAGCTATTAGATTATTGAAGTTCATCAGATATTTTGCTATGAAAGCTGTAAGTTGATTCAGAATCTACAAATCGGTAGCAATACAGCAATTACTCATAACAGAAACATGAAAAATCCCCTCACTTCGTGAACTTCGCTGCGGTCTTATTCGATTTCATCAGTTTTTACACGAGGTGGAGTGATATGTCTAATATTTGGTCTCCCCTTTTCGCGAGGAGCCTTCAGAAATTTCAGCGCCATCAACTGGCAATAGTAGAAAAAATTTACTGACGATTTTTTTGGGGATTTTCCTTAGAACATCAACCAACCAGTCTTACTTACGGTCATTATTTCGCTTTGGCACGCTAATTCATATTTTGATATTTACATATATGGAAAGATTAGACTCAAGAGATTGATTAAATCTAAAGCGATTATACAATTTGTAGATATTCAGTTGAGTATTCCATAATACCTAAAAGCTAAAGGCTCTATTCGCCATTAACTATACGAACGCTTAGTAGTACGATTTCAATAGAGATTCCACGTCCAATCAATAGGCTCAATTAGACTGATGAATTATCTCGGCTGCAACAATGATATTCTGTAATCCAAGGGCCGCTATGTCACTCTCCTGTCTGGATTGGTGGCTTTGCAATAACATTTTCCTTTCCACATATCCACACACATAAGAACTCAATCAAATGCAGATTTCTCTAAATCGACACGTGGAATCGGTTAAGCCGAGATCCACTCGACAAATCGAATCGGACAGTAGGATTGAATCGGACATCGGCCATAAGGTCACGTACACACGCGACATAGTCCTCTAGAACAAATATTAATCATTGTGATCCTAATGAAATACAAACGGTACATCGAGGGATCGAAAGGATACATGAATGTATCTTTCGGTTATTGTTAATCTCTGATGGAATTGAGACCAACCAGGAGGTGGATTATTGATGAGAATTGAAAATTATTTCATATTTATTCAATGATGACGTTGAATATAAAGAACCTAGTAGTTTTAGTAATATATCTATAATTAATAGTTCTATGATTTCAATTTGATGTGTTGCTTATAGTGTAGGTACTCGTAGAATATATTGTTATTTTAAATCATTTCACAGTTTAATGCTCTCTTCATCATCCAGTTTTAGTCATCCTGAATACATTTGTACATATAGGTGCATCATATGATCTGGATGATGGAATTTTTCCTCATAACTCTAGCAGACCGCTTCCCTCAAACATACTTAAGGGAGGAATTAAACAAGTGACCTTTCCTTTATTCTTTACCAATTTACAGTTGTACCATTTGTCGATTTCAGCCAAAGAAAAGTGTTGCCATTTGTCGATTTCAGCCTAAAATTATTATCATTATTATTATTATTACATATTGATAAGGGCAGAGGGACAGGTCCCCATTATGCCCAAAAATAGAGAAATTACAGAATAATTAACCTACTAGTATGTACATTTGAAAAAGAAATGAAAATAAAATATCTCTACAACAGACCAAAATGAAAAGAAAATACAATATTATAAAATGAGAAAATAACCATTATCTACCCCGATAGAAATTTGTCCAGTCCGTTTTTAAATGTGTTTGTAGATGAAGCAGATACAATGGTTTCGTTGAGATTATTCCAGCTGTCGAAAATCCTATTTGGTAGGAAGTTCTGTCTCGACCTAGCAGAAAAGTTATCCTTCTTGAGCTTGAACTGATGACCTCTGAGAGGTTCGTCGCGATTAACGGTATATATCATGTCGAGATTTCCAAAATTGAATATTAATATTTTAAATGTGATAATCAGGTCACCACGGTGGCGGCGAAGTTCGAAGGAAATTAATTGAGCCATAGAGAGTCTTTCTTCGTATGAGGGTCTTCTCAGTCCAAAGGGCATACGAGTAGCCCTTCTCTGGACGTTTTCCAGAAGAGCCCTATCGCGAGCCAAGTCGGGGTACCACGCTGGACCGGCGTACTCGAGAATTGGTCTCACATAAGTAGTATAAAGTCTACAGAACGACCGAAAAGAGATTCGCGAGAAACACTTCCGAATAAGAAATAACTTCGAGTTCGCACGCTTACAGATCGATGTAGTATGATCGGACCAAGTTAAGGTACTGTTTACGATAACTCCTAGGTCGTTGAAGGAGAACACCGAAAGTAATGGTTGACCATCAACAAGGTACGGTGCGAGTGGGTTGTTCTTTCCTATTCTGAGCACGACACACTTTTCTGAATTTAATGGAAGTAACCATTGAGAGCACCAGGCAGAAACAGAGTCCAAGTCCTCTTGAAGCGTTAACTGGTTTGTGAGAGGATTGGCGTAAATTTTTGCGTCATCGGCGTACAAGGATATTTTGCTGGAAATAAAATAAGGAATATCACTGGTGTAGACCGCAAATAATAACGGTCCCAGGACAGATCCCTGTGGCACTCCACTTTCCACTATCCTTTCCCGTGAAAAATCGTCACCTACTCTCACTTTATATAGTCTACTTGTTAGGAAAACGTCAATCCAACGATGCAAGGAGCCACGAATGCCGAAATGGTCCAGTTTGTGCAAAAGTCTTCGCTTGGGAACTCGGTCAAAAGATTTTGAGAAGTCCAGATAAACAACGTCAATGGGCTGCAGGCTGTTTAGAGATGATGTCCAATCATTAACGCAGTGTAGGAGATTGGTTAAAGTTGAGCGGCCAGAGATAAATCCATGCTGCTGTGTTGGAATAACTTGTTCTTGTAGAAGAAATTTGGTCATTTCATCTGAGATAATGGCTTCCATAACCTTACTAACCACTGGCAGCAGGCTAATTGGACGGTAGTTGTTAGAATCGAGCTTATTACCTTTTTTAAAGATAGGGGTGACTGATGCCAATTTCCAGTCAGGAGGTATTGAGTTCTGGGTAAATGAGGACTGCATGACCAACGACAAAGGTGTTGCAAGTGAGCCAGCGCAGACCTTCAGCAGACGCGTCGCTAAGCCATCCAAACCGGGTGAAGCATCACTGCGAAGTTTCATCAAATGCTGCTTAACTCGATCCACAGTAAATACCACCTGTTGTAAAGATATGTTGAGACGGTGACATTCAATAAGTGGTAAGTTGTCATCGACAGGTTCCCTAGTAAAAACCCGTGAAAATGCCAAAGAGAGCACTCAGCAGACTCCTCGTCGGTAGAGCATAGAGTTTGGTCGGGTTTTCGAAGCAAAGGTATAGACACTTTTGAAGACAATGAAGATCGTATATATTTATAAACTTTCTTAATGCTGTCACCAGCAACAATTCTCTCCTCAAAGTTCTGCCTTATATTCTTAAGAGACAGTAGTAAGTTATTGGAAAAACTGCGATGAAGCTGAAAGTCGGTTTGAAGCCCTGTGTATCTGTTTTTTCGCCAAAGACGTTGTTTGTGTTTAATTTTTTGTAACATTGTATGACTTATCCAGGGTTTAAGGTTGTTTTTATAACTTTCACGAAAAAATGTGTTTTTAGAGACTTTAGTAAGAATAAGATCGCGCAATTCGCTCCACATCGATGAGGGATCATTCAGATTCGTAAAAAATGTGTCCCAATGAATTTGAGATAATTCAGCATCAACTTTAGAATAGTCGGTTACAGCATATGTCACCACGTTTTTTTTGCTGGGGAGTAGTTGACTAAATTGAATATGGGCTGTTATAACCGCGTGATCAGATTTACCGATCGGGGAGCCGAGCTCCAGAGATGAAATCAACTAATCATCGTTAGTGAGTAAAAGATCTAAAGTAGAAGGTTGGTTGTTAATTCTAAATTTTGTAGGTTCTGTGATGAGCTGGGTGAGATTCGAATTTACTACAAGATTTTTAAACAAACTGTGAGAGTTAACAGCGTCAGATACCGAGGTTATAGGCCAGGAAATTTCTGGAAAATTGAAGTCGCCTGCAATAATATGCGGCAGGAAAATTACGGACGAAATTTCGTGATTTTAGGAGAGCCGTTTATATATTTGATAGTAAGATTGCGTTCGCCATTGTTTTTGCGAGTTTCTAGTTCGCTACGAAGTTCTTTCAATCGTAGTTGTTGAATGGGCGTCTTATCATCGATTATTGAAAATTTATCCGTGGTTCTGTTCTCCAGAAGTTTGGATCTGTTTCTAAGAATATTGCTAACGTGGTGCTCCGAAGCCATTACTACTTTGATCATTCGAGGAAAACGTTGATTCGGCTTGCCAACTCTGTAGAAAAAAATTTGCTCTTCTTGACAGCCAACGGTTTCCAAGACTAGCTTTACTTTGTTGGCGTCGTCATCTTTTCTCAGTTGTGAATCACCAGAAGAAGATTCGGGTACGCCTCTGACTAATACATTTTTAGCACGCGTCATGCGGTACACTGCTTCATTAGCGATATTATCCGTAAATTCGGTAGAGTTGAATTTTTCGACTTGAGAAAACTTATCATTTAACTCAGTCAGTTTACTATCAAAAGCGTTAATTTGCTGGTGGATTTCGTTTTTAAAATTCATTAGGAAATCCTTAATCTCGGAAATGTTGACAACATTTGAATTGCAAGAATTGCAAAGGATGCTTAAGCCGCGTATTTTCTGCCGGGTGACGCGGTCCTCCGCAGAGACGTCAGTGCAGGCCATGTGTATGTGTCGCTTACAACCATCGCACTGAAGCATACGGTCAGCTGTGGCCACTGGTTTCAGGCAATTCGAACAAACAGGTGTTTGGCATGGTCAATTTTTTTTGTTTTGTTTTAATTGATTATTACTTTCCGGAAATGAATGATTGCAAGTTGTACTCACAGTAAATCGAGATTTTTGTGATTTTTCGAAGGAACTTCACTTTTTCCGCACCAACTTTACAAACACCTCGGAATTGATTATCGTATACGAACGGCTGTATGAATTTTCGCTTGGAAAATATCTACTTTTAAACTAGTTATCTTGAAATTTAGCAGGAGCTCGAAAATTACGTGTGTCTTCGACTCTAGCAGGTATTCGATTCCTCCGATTAGTAGATTATTTTCTTCTTAGTTACATAATCTCACCCTATTATCCCTTTCGCTCAAGCATTTTTGTTTATCAAGATAAAAATCTGAAATTAGGAAGACTTTTTACAATTTCTTGATGTACTTGATAAAAATGTATGACATCAATTTTAGGAGGTGTGATATGTACAATATACTGTACATTGTGAGTAAACGGTATATATGACTTGTACAATATATTGCACATTTATAATAAATGGTAGTGTATTTGCGATTTTGTAAGATGAAATGCAATTGAAAAACAACATAAAGTTACAACTGATATATCTGTGATATATCAAGAAATAATTTTTTTCAAATGCATAAATCTATGTTGCACTTAGTACAAACAAAATTCGTCCTAGATGTACATTCAGGGAATTTGCATCTGGAAGAAAAAGATTTTTCATCAAAATTACCTTCCATATCATCTGAACTTCTCTTTTCCACCGTATTTTTATCATCATAATCATTGCTTACTTCTACGTCCCAATTTCCCCACCAATAATCGTCATCTCTAAGCCCTTCAATATCTGATAGGCCCTCCTCAATTAGTTTCAATAGTTGTTCTTCAGTTAACGGCGCTTTTTTACTCATTTGGAATTCGTACTACTATGAAATAAATCTGATATAACAAGAACTTTAAATAACGTGGAGTTTTTTACCATACCTGTCGATTTCCGTTTACTCACAATGTACAATATATTTTACAGTAATATTTACTCCAATATAGAACACACTGAATTTTCAGCAAGTTCACTATGAAAATAACAAATAGACGTATCGGTTATTACCAAAATAAATATTGCAGACATGTCACAACATGTTTTGAAGTTTGAAGCGCCACCTCATTTCAACATTCTCAAACAACTACAACTACACACAGTAACAGGTACCAAATAGTAATAAGGCTATTTACAGAATACTGTACTTTGTGAGTAAAGTGATTAGAAGCATAATAAAAATTCGTTACGATTTACGTAAAGAGATGTACAATATATTGTACACCGTGAGCGAAAGGGTTATGTTGACGAATTTAATTATTATTGAAATTTAAAATTTGAGAAATTTTTTTTCTTAAATTCACCATTTCACCCAAATTATCTTACTCCCTCATAATAACTATTATAAAGGCATCTGACGACCCTTGGCACATTTCAAAACGAATATCAATGCAGTGTACATAAACAGGGTGATCGGAAAGGTATCAGAAACTAGTTAAATTGGCAGACAAGAGCAAAATAAACATAATTTGAATAACACCCCATGATGGACAGATAATAATTTGTCAAATAATGTTAAGTATCCTGTTATATACATACTGGTGAGGGTGATGGAAAATGGCAATCATTGTTTTATAAATCACGTAGCTGAAACCATCTACTATTAACATTATGATGAGATGAAATGTATGCATTAGAATATCAGAATCACATGATATTACTTGTATATTATGTAATTCTCTGGAATAGGGGATTATTGATGAAAGGACGCTAGAAATCATTACTTTATCAAAGCATTTATTAACAATTTCCATCTTTCTAGAGATGAGAATAGTAAAATTTTGATGTTAGATCGTTATTTATCAATAGGTTCTTAACTAGTGACCTATTTATCAAAATATTTTTTTAAGAACACTATATATATAGTCATATTGTGACTAAGTTATTCCAAATTTACGGCCATTTCTCTAATTCTGTGTTTATAGTATGAAAAAGAATCAAATGTTTTTCGGTCACTTTGGAATAATAAAGAAATGTTCTGTACGTTCTGAAGTATGAAATCATATCCATAAATTTAACCAGTAACATATTTTTTTAAGAACACTATACAATATACATAGTCATATTGTGACTAAGTAATTCCAAATTTACGGTCATTTCTCTAATTCTGTATTTATAGTTTGAAAAGGAATTCAATGTTTTTCTGTCACTTTGGAATAATGAAGAAATGTTCTGTACGTTTTAAAGTATGAAATCATATCCATAAATTTAACCAGTAACCACAACCCTGAGAAATTTTATTTTCTGAACGTTGTAAAGTTGATATTCATTCAAGGGAGAATATTTTTCATAATACTTCGCTCTTCCTTATAACATAAAGTATATCAACATGAAATTGAGTCATCATGGCCATTACGACCTCATAAGCAAGAAACAAATGTCGTCAACTCTCCAAATAATAAAAAGGACCGGAAAACTACCACTAAAACTGGAGTCATTAGAAACTTCCTCCAATATAACTCTGAAAATCTATTACGATTTTAATTTAAATTTTATTATCTGTTTAGATCACTCCATGAAAGTTTAGGGCATGGGACCATATTTTACATCTTCTGCGCCGTAAACTGAGTTTTTAACCCCTCACTCCTTACCGCCCATTAGATCCGCAACGGAACGGAAGTTCTTGCCGCATCAATTAACTGAAAAGTTATTAAATGCAGGAGTTAAGTGTGAATTTAGTTTTTGTCGTAAATAAACTGTAAAACTTCGAAGTTTCAAAGTAGTTATATTGTGCCCAAGCATCCACTCGATTAACATATTTTGTATTTAGATTTTCGCTACTTAATAGCTTATGAAAATGAAGGTTATTAATTACTGATTATTGTGCATAAAATAGTATATTGTTTTATTAGTAGTAAAAGTGATACTTTTTGTGGCGAGACTAAATGTTTGTCGGCTGAACGCATTGAGGCCGACAATTTTAATAGAGCCACAAAAAGTGCTTTTCTCCGAATAAAACATGCGATTTTTTCCGCAAACGGTGTTCAAACGATATAATTAAGATAATATTTTTAAAAAGGATTAGATGTTAAGAAACGTAAAACTAGATTGCTTTGCTTACTGGTTTCGTCTGTGTCAAGGCAACACAAATTTGACAATTCAACAAAATAGTTGTCAGAAACATTTGAAGTCACTTATCTACGCATTATAGGAATGTGCGTTTTTGGTAAGTACCCGAGTACTAAGAAATATATATATATTTTTTAAAGAGGTGGGACAAGTGCCCTCTCACACGCCCGACCTCCGTACAATTTGGCTTCGTCAACTCTGGACATTTAGCCATCAATTTACTAATGAGGGGAACCACTTGAATCTCAGGACGCATACAAACACCAAGGCACACGGTGGGAATCGAACCCACCAACTCCGTCAACGAAGACGGCATAGCGTTACCTAAACCGCTCCACCACGGAGCCTCCATACTAAGAAATAGTTATAGTAAAATATATAAGATTTTTCTTACACATTACATTATGTCGGATTTGAAACCCAACTGGTAAGCCGCCCGACATTCTTGAAATTGCCGTACAAAAAAAGTACACTTTTTCGTACGCTCACGGCAGGACAAAAAAGTAAAAACAAAATGACGTCTGTGAAATCAAACTTCAACATCAAGAACGGAGGTTTGAAAAGTCGTCATTTTTTGACGTTTGCGAAAAAAAATTATACTAGACAACAGTGCCATTTTAGTTTCATGTTAAATATATAATTGAAATTTTTGAGTTATTTATTCCGAGTTGTTTCCACATTAATATATCGTGCACATTTAACACATAAGATTTAGAAATTGCCCTCTGAATTCTTCACATTTGTATTCAAATTCGTTCATTCGCTTCTACTTTAGAACTGTCTGCTTTATGGAATAAAATATTTCTATGGGCAATTAATTGATTGTATATATATAAGTATATATATGTACATATATATATATATATATATATATATATATATATATATATATATATATATATATATATATATATATATATATATATATATATATATATATATATATATATATATATATATATATATATATATATATATATAAATATTACGTCCATCTTGATGGTTCTCACAAGAAATCATTCCTTTGATAACATTTAACAAATCAGATTAAATGAAGTGTAATCATCAAAAACATTGTATTAAAAATTGGTTTCAAAATAGAACAAATATTACAGTTCTGCTACGACAGTACCTATGAATTCCTTCAGTAGAAGAGTCTTCTAGTTCAGGTGTGGCCAACTTTTATATATATGTATATGAGATCTACTTTTTATCAAAAAAATGTGCTCAATCAACTTGTTGTTATACCCGTAGTCTAATAGGCGGAAAAAGGAGTGAAATACTATTTGTTTCAGTATTTAATATTACCTCATGAAACAAAGTTCCCTCTGCACACGCACAATTTGAAATAAATTTTATTATTTCACCATTAAAATTGCTCGAATTTTTTTGTGGTGAGGAATATTTGACATGTAAGACATATATAATATTTTCAGAATTTATTTTCACTTATCTACCGATAGCTCGTGGAACTACACATCTTACTACACCTTTGATACCTATCTACCTACGTTAAAATCAGTATGATTATTGGAGGGTTCAAAATGAGCTCCAGATGAATTAAAATAATATGGGTAATTGAAGACCTTGGTGTGAAAAGGATGTATGCCACATGCAATATGTTCTGAGTAATTTAATTTTAAAAACTAATTTAAATCCACGAAATCAAATTTAAGGAAAATTTAGTTGAATTTGGAGGAAAAAGTTAAAATGGGTTACTTAGTATTTTAGGAATCAAAATAAACTGGAAAAGTCCATTGGTTTTGTTTTTCTGGATCTATTTTCAAAAAAAATGAGGCTTGTACCCTTTTACATGAAAAAGTAAGTGGTAATTTGAAATAAAATGATTTACAATAAGAACTTTAGGAGTTATCACTTAACGGGTTATCTTCATCCATATCTTCTACTTCGTTTGCAGAACCCTCATTTTCTCGTCGATCTTGTAAATTTTTGGCTCCAATTCCTAAATAAAATTGGTGGTTAACTTCGGGTATATAAGGCAGCAAAAGCGCTAAGTTACTAACTTTTTTTGGATTTAGCTTTATTGGCTCCACATATTTTGGCATAAGACAGTCTGACATACATAGTTTTCTGATACCCCTTTTGCCAATATTCACATTTTTAAAATACCCATTTAGATAATGTTTTATTTTCATTAAATTCGGAGTTCCATTTTCGAATCTGAAAATAAAACTTTGTTAAAGGAAACGTTTTCCTTTTCGTCCGCGAGCTTCTTTTTGGCTAGGTTCTCTTCCAAAATCTTGAATGAAAAAATGTCTTCTCTTTTAAGTATTGTTACTTCAAAAGGATTGGTTCTTTTACACTTCTTTACCGCGTCATACCAATCTGATGGTTCATAAACTGCCTTCAATTTCTTTTTATATCTCTCTATCATAGCGAAACCTCTGTCCGACGGAAGATGAGTATGTCCCACCACTAAGAATCTATGCTCTATGGAATCAAATAAACCCTCTGCCACCAACTGCTTCCACAAGCTAACCATAACCCAGTTTTTGTTCTGCCCTCCGCAGTTATCCGTGTAGACAATAAGGTTTTTAGGAAGTCATTCTCGTTCTCTAAAATGTTTGTAGAGAATACTGGCAATTTCATCACTGCCTCTTTTACCAACATTCTCAGGCCATATATACATATAGCCCTTGTCATTCACGCAATCATGTATTCCGAAATTGTAGACCCAAGCCTTTCTTAAATAAAAAGCTGAGCCAGTTGTTAAGTAGGGCACAGGAAGTGCTTGCTGAAGGTCAAATGACAATATGTATGTATCTTTTGAAGCAGCCAGTTCCATCTCATTTTTTAAAGAAGCTTTCATTGCTTCAGCTCTCCTTAAATGTAACTCCTTTTCTATTTTGAATTTCTTCAAACAATCTTCATCTCCTTTATTGTTTTCCATCTTCACATCTAACTCATCGCATATTTTGCAGGTATCGCTTCTAGGTAGCTTGAATCCAATGTTGAATTCTGAACAAAATATCCTTCTGTATTTATCTTGACTTACGGGTATTATATTTTTTTCAGTACACCAGGGCTTATAATAATCGTTATACAGAGAAGATATATTGAGATCATGATCAATGTATGTTTTGTTAGGATTTTTTTCTCTGCTATAGTGGCTGGTGTATTTAGGAATGCTATTAATATGGTCCCGAGCTGACTGGCAAGCCTCTTCGGATATTTTGTTACGACGCTCGAGGTATTTTCCCCGTTGATCCGGTTTAGGTGTTGTCAAGCCTTCAAACATTTGTTTTTGCAGCAGCTGTAATCTCTTTTGGGAAGTAAGGTCATGGACAGAAATGAATTCTTTTTTGCATATTTTTACATCGTTTCCATTTACCTTCACAAAATAGTTGAAAGTGAAATTCCGGGAAGATACATTCCTCTTAGTTTTCTTTGGATATATGCGTTTTTTAGAGTGTCGTTTCATGTTATGGAATAAATACGCATTTTGTTTATTGTAGTCGCCAATATTCCAAAATTCGTCAAAAATTTTTTTTTCGGTTCCATGGAGCAATATCCTACATAATTTCTTGCACCCACAAGGTGGTCCTAAAACTCTAGCTTCAATTTTTTTACCAAGTTTGTTTATATAACTTGATCCAACATTTCGGCGGGTCTTTCTCAATGAATATTTATCCATGTTTTTCTTCCGCCATCTACTTTTATTTTTTTTCTCAGGGGTTGGAAAATCAGTGCGGCTTTTTTTGTGGGTTCCTGCAAATTAAAGATATGCTGTTCTTATAACTATAATGTGAGAGTGACCAAGAAACCCATTACGCCGTAACTCATTCGAGCATGCCATGGGACCGAAAAATATATTCAATAAAATTTCAGAAAAAGGATGCATGCCACAAAATAAGCCACATGGCGTTCAAAATTGAATAGTCAACATTTTCAGTAAAAGGGTATATGCCACAGAACTTCAAAAACATACCTCTTGCTCTTCAGAGGATAGTGAACAGTCATTACTTTCACTCTCAATGTAATCCCTGTCTTTTAAACTATCTTCTGAGTCCCACTGATCACATTGTTTTTCATCTGAATCACTGGAAAACTGATTAAAATCACGAGCACGTGTGTCATCCATTATGGTGACTTGTAACCTTGTTCTGAAAATTTGTGGAACACAGCAGAAATAGTGAAAACGTTATTTTACTACTCTAGCGCCATCTGTTGAAGAATCGTTAAATTAAATCGTGTGTGGCTTGTACCTAAATTTCTTAATTATTTGGAACAAACATAATGGTTTTCATGTTTTTGTGGCTTACACCCTTTTCACGCCAAGGTCTTCAATTATTAACAATATTTATTAAATAAATTTTGAATATATTTGCTACATTCTGGTGATACTGGAATATTCCTCGCGATTCATGTATTTCCAAAATCTTTCTCAAGTTTTCCCACAAACAATTTACTTTGTTTTTAATCACTATTTTATTCAATTACTTACGACTGCAGTTTAGTAGAACTACTACATTTTCTAGCGAAAACCAAGTAGTACTACGAAGCTGCAGTCACAAATAATGGAATGAAAATAGTGGTAAAAAAATTATATTATTTCTCATTCATATCAAAAATGTATTTTTACAAAGTAATGAACAAATCCATGCAATGAGTTTCCTTTCTTTTTTTTTGATCTTGTATCTGAAATTGTTTGGCTAATGCTTTCACACTCAACTCTTTTTGAAAGGGAAATGATATCAATTCCATATTTTCTTTATTTTTATCAAAATCTTGGATTCTCATAATCTTCACTTTTGAAGACATCACGAGCGATCGACCTAAAAGGCTTTGCAAATGACCGGTCGATCGACTTATTGGCCACCCCTGCTCTAGTTAACACAAAACTTAAAATTTGAGAAAGTACAGTAATTCATATAGTTGTATGATACCAGTCTTCTTCTTCTTCCCTCTTGTAATAAAATATCGAAATTCATTTTAACTTTTATCAATATAATCTACGAAAAACGTTTTATTCAATAAAAAAAATATTATAGGCAGATCGTTACGTGATATTTGCTATATTGATGTATTTCTAATAAAACTGTTATAGTTATTCACATAACTCCGATCGTATATCCATACGATTACTTCAACGGTTTTTCAGTTTCTCCTCTAATATTATGACTAAAAATTCCTAACTTAGTTGAAGAAGTTTCTAAAACTTTTGAATGATGATGCTCAAGCATTTACCCTTTCGAAATAATCTCATGTACCTACTCGGAAATAATGCACTCGACCCTCCTACAGCGACCCCCTACTGACATCACCCTAAGAACTAGACAAACTCAATTATAACGATTAATGTTACTTGAGTCAGCTTTTATGATATAACTTTATGGACAAACATTCATATCTTGCCGTATTGTGTCACACTTTGATAAAGAGTAATTCGCCCCCGTAAAAGGGAAAATGGGGATTTATCACGACGGCGCTTTCCAGGTACAAGCAGCGCGACAGGGGGAGGTAGCTGGAATTAATTCAATTTCCCCAAATCCAGAAGTCCATTTTAAAATGGTCTATGAAAAAACGTTTTTCTCATAATTTCTACTATTTTGGCAGTTGTAATAGGTACATATAAAGTTGATTATATAACTTATGTATGAATAAGCCAATAGAATCCATGAATTTTGCATAACTACCGCGTATAAGTGAATATACCCTTGACGACGTGATATAATCGTTTTGGTGATTCGCCTCGTGTCAAAATGTGAATGTTTTCATATTGATGATGTTTTTGACGTTTGTCATAAAAAATTTATATTTTTTTTCGTTATATAATCGTCACGAATACCACTCAAGCAATCGAAAATAATCGATTATACTGACCTCGTCACTCGACGTATTTTCTCAAAACACCACTCGTGCTGCGCTCTCGTGGATGTTTCGCAAAATACGTCTCGTGACTCGGAAGTATAATCGATTATTTTCGATGCTCTTGTGATATTAATACTGAAAATATTCGGCGATACAAATGCATTCAGAGTTGTTCAAATCAATAACGTCATTTGACTGCCGGCTTAAGGCTTGGTGGAACATTGTTCAAAATTATAAATCAACTAAAATGAAACCACTTGGCTCAATTCCACTAAAATTTATATTTGACCCCTCTATCAAGAGTTAGATGCCCGAAATATACATATAGAGTAAATATAGACATTTTACTGGAATGAAGCCAGATATTTTACTTTAGTTGATTTATAATTTAAATTATTTGATCAATAAAAAAAATTTCAACCTTAACAGAACATATTGAGGCATTTAATTGACAATAGGAACATTATAAAAGAAAAATTCTTTGAAAATTTAAGATGTTCTACCCAATTTAATGCATAAAGATTATTAGATTCGCTGAGGAAACTACCCTATAACGAGATTTATGATGAACGATCTGTAACGGCTGATACATCACGTCGAAGAAGACGTCACTACATAAACTTTCTTTTTGAAGATTTGGGAATAACGGAAAACCAACAACTACATATTGACAGTGAAAAAATTCAACTCCAATCTGGTATAAAGACATTTGAGCCATCACCAATTACCGTATAAGAATAGCCAAAAGACACATTTTTTTTAAATGAATATTTCGTTGATTTTTTTATATTGTTAAAGGTTTTTTCGTGAGAAATTATCTACTTAAATAAATGAATAATTGAAGAAAAAAAATCATCATTTTTTCCATCAAAAGTATATTTTTTTGCTCAGTTTGGTAAACTGGCTCTTTCGTGCCACTTCTCCCCTATATATCGTTCTCTTAAATTCGGTAGTCAACCTACCGAATTTCTCACGAAAAAACCTTTAACACTATGAAAACATCAACGAAATATTCATTTAAAAAAATGTGTCTTTTGGCTCTTTCATAACATTTCGGTATTGAAAGAGCTACTAAAAGTTATGAAAGAACCAGAATGTATTATAACGTGTAATTGTGAAAATTATGCAAAATAATAATAATTGCACTATGACAATAAAACAGGAAGACAATTCTAATATATATTTTTTAAAAACTAATAAAATTTTTAATTCTATTAGTCATTTTAAGTATTTCTAACAAACGCTTTAATATTAAAATAGTATTCTGTCATACCTATTATATATTCAGAGTTTTCAGGAACTTTGGAGTACATAATGTATTTTTTGTAATGTCTTGCAAAAAAAAATTTCATTGCTTTAGAAAATAGTCTCATCATTTCCGATGATATAATTTGTTGTCTAGAATTACTCGGAATCGCAACAGTAGGGGTAGAGGTTAAATGGGGAGATGGTAATAATAATGTAATATGAGAAAAAATGCATATTTATTAATATTTTATATTATTTACTCAATTCAAATCCATGGCTATGAAAGAGCCAGCTGTTTCAAGGCCCATTCACCCGGCTCTTTCATAACTTATTCTCTGAAAAAATATAATTAAAATAAAAACAATATCAAAACATTTGCGGCATAATTTTTACGCAGTTGCAAGACTAAATGTATGCACAAACTCAATCTACATTCTATTTACCTGTATTCATTTACAATAAAATACCAAAAAACAAGTTAACTGAAGCAAAATACATACTTTTTTAGTGCCAAACACTTTGTCGGATATGCCGGAGTCCGTTGGCTTCGACTGTCAAATGTTAGTAGGTGACGGGACATCAGTGTTGCCACTTAAAAATAAAATTACCAAGAAAATCCGTTCAGAAACTACCAAAATAATGTAAGTGGCTCTTTCAAAACCTGGCTCCTTCATGCCACTTCTCCTCTACTTATAAGGCAAATATGTACTTTTTTATCCATAAGTCATTGGCATTTTGTCGACTATAAAAGTTATGAGATTTTAAGTTATGTCACAAGTTGTAATCAAAATTTCACTAGCACCTTCTCATGTAAGAACTCTTTTTCTTTTTTCTGGTTACTCCATCAAATATTTCAGAAAAATTATAACCTCTAATGTTCCAAATGTGGGCAGATATGCATCACAACTTCTCAAATCTGGTCTCATTTCTCTAGAGGAAGATAACTTTTTACAACGAAAAATAATTGCATAACTATATTACGAAGTCGATAAGAACAGCATTTGCCATAACATAACCCAAGTTCAATGAGAACATCCCCACAAGAAAGAACTTCAAACATCAATAGCCCAAAAATAGTCATAACAGCTACAGAATTTATCACACTGCCAAAGAAAATTTGTCTTATAAGATCTAGTACGTGCACCAAAATAATGTGTCGTACAAAAATAATTTAAATTTTTTTCTGAATACATAGTATAGTATATAAAAGAAATTTTAATTTGGAGATATACATATATACCTACAAAGTAAGCAGTAAATAGCCAAAGTAATGTACTCGACACATCTACAGTCAATATAATAATATCTTTATAATATTAATATGTTCGTCTAAATATACTATAAGAGAAATATTCTCTACAGAGAATATTATCGATAAAATAATCATACGTTCTCGGAATAAACAACTCTATAAAAATATATTTAATTTCATATTTTAAACAAAGAAAAGAGTATGGTAACCCTCCAATGCAGTTGGCTTCGTCCCAGCTGTTGTAACAATTTGTTTTCTCAAATGGTATATATGAAACTGTTTTGATCAGTTGTAGATTTTTAACGTCATAATATAATTTTAATTGATATAAATTGGTTTTGATTCTTTATCTACTAATATTTCGAATTTAAAAATCTTTGGTTGCAAATGGTATATAGTTGGGATACTCTAAACATAAAATAGAGAAATGTTGTTTATAGTTCATTACAATCTTCCATTCTCTATATTTAGGTAATCTTCCAAGCATGTGGCTTCAGTAATATATGCATACTTCTGTGAATTATATCCAGTTCATTTCGCATTATATTTCATTTTGGAAAATGTAAATTATGGAGTTCATTCAATTATTTCTAGGAACACGAGATTCCTCTAAAAGGGTGAATACTTGATGATATTTATTCGAGTGGTTCCATTGCTTCCAAAATTTGAGAGTGCTTCTGGGGAAGATAATCATGTAATATATTGCTAATGAGAATTGCTGCGATGTTTCAACTGGGAAACATACGGCAAATTTCGAATTAAGGTGTAATGCACATTAGTTCCCCTATTCAGGTCCGAAATGAATCCGACTACATATATTTTACTGCCTGTGTGAATACGGCATCTTACGAAAGCTTATTTAGATCTGTACTGGTATATAATAACTGTTAGTTTTACAAATTCAAATGAAAATGCTTCCTACTCTGATCTAATAAAATGAATACCTACTTCTGAGTTCACAAGATCTTTACATATTGTTTTCATTATTATCATCTGTAACGTTGTTCGATATAAAATATGCCATAATGCATTATATGAAACAAAATACAAAAAGCTGGTAATAATCATATTCAAGAAGAAGAAATATATTATACACTGAACCAATCTCTCCAAATATGCCCTGTAAAATTTATATCAAGTATTGAAAATGTTAAATTGAAAATTAATTTACGTGTTAATTATATAATAGTATATTGAATATAACAATTTAATTGAAAGAGCAGTATTCAATAAAACTATTCGTAAGATTGTGGTATTTTATTTTTCATTCTTAATTGTTTTCTTCTTCACGAAATTGTTACTGGAGGAAATATCACGTCATGAGGGCCTACGAAGCAATTCAATTTTATATTCTTAGTGTTGGTATTTGTCACATTATTGATTTGCTAGTTCTGAAAATAGCGCATGCGCTATAACGAGATAACCTAACAAATATGTCAATGTGAGTAAGCCAAATAATATTGATTTCAACAAATTACATGAATAAAACTATAATGACATCTAGCAAAATTACACAGTATCAACTAAATGTAGTTCCAGGAGATTATGGATTGGTTTCTCTCGATCCAGAGTGTGCACAATCCATACTTTACACAAAAATAGCGAAAGTTCCTTGTGATATAAAACTATGCAGTAGTTATAAGGTGTCTATTCTTTATTCAACACCTAGTTTTGTGAATGGTAAAGCAGTTGTCAATGGATACGACGAAATAACGAAACACCTTCGTAGCCTACATTATAATTTAGATTTTGGCATGAGTTCCAAGCAATGCAGCGAAGCGATGGCTCTTAGTAGTATGATACTTCACAAATTACGACCTTTACTAGAGTTTGTAATGTGGCTAGATAAAAGAAACAATGAAGAAATTATAAATCCATGGCATATGAAGTTTTTGAGAATACCTTTCAATTATTATTATACAAGAAGACGAAGAGAAATTGCTTCTGATCTTATGGAAGCAATGTATTCATTTGAAGATAATCCAGAAATTATAAAAGACTATCTAACCAAAGCCGCGACAGAATGTCTCACTTCCTTATCTAATAAACTTGGTAAGGAAGATTTTTTCTTTCTAAAATCTCCAACTACCTTGGATATATTAGTATATGCCTACATTTCCCCATTTTTGAAGTTGCCATTCATGTCAGTTGATATTATAAATATGATCAATACATTGTGGCCTAACCTAGAAGCATTTGTGAAGAGAATTGATGCTAAGTATCTCAGTGATTTGCTTGTGTCTTCAAAATATTCCAGGAGGGACATTGTGAATCAACAGAATGAAGACGAAGTATCATATAGTGCAATCATTATTTTATCCCTGAGTGCTGTGTCATTAATTATGACTTTTGCGATGAACAAGGGATTCATAAAGTTGTAACAATAAAGTAGTGGACCTTTCGAGTGTGAATCCAAATATTATCCTGTAGGTATATTCATTGATATTTCTAGAAAATTTCCATTCCAATGTGATATAACCAAGGCTCTTGTTATATACAAATTTAAATTATCTATGTATATTAAACAAGTTTTCTAGGTTATTCAGAAAATAAGAAAATTTTTTTTATTGTTAATTGTACAAAATCTAATATGAATATTGTGAATGATCGCAAATTTATTAAAGTGTTTTTGTTGAAAAGTTTTTGAAACATTTAAATGTTCTTAATAGGAAATGTTTTTAAAGCATTCAATATTATTGAAAATACTTCAGTGAAAAATTGTTTACTTTCAATGTAGCCATCTTTTTCATTATAATTTGTTTTTTATGCTGCTAGGAATCATTTGATTTGAAGTCTGTAATGTATGTGATAATTGTGGTAACTGCCAAATTGAAATTGTACAGAATCTATATCTGTGCCTTATCTCAACTAAATCTTCAAAATGGTGTCACAGATTTATTCTTGCTTCAAGTTATATTTTAGCCTCAAACATATGTGACAAAGATAAGTTATGAGAAAAACATCAAAAAAATTGTATATCAGTACAAACTTAATGTTTTTATTTATTTATTTATTTATGCTTAATTTTAAAATTGGCTTCAACTCGAATCGAAAAGAAGATTTTGTTCAGGATTGACAAACAACAACATATAACTGCTATTGAATAATTATGAAAACTTCCTCTAGTTTATTGGTTTTTACCAAATCATTTTTGTGTGTGTATAGTACTACCTTATAGATTATATGTTTTAATTGTTTTATTTCAAATTCTGGATCTAAAATAAATTCAGCTTCATTTGTTTTCATACTCATGCCTTTGATTTTGTTTCTACCCATATAATAATGTGAAATATTGATTAGAAGAATAGGTTCTATTTTTTCTTGATGTTTTGGCCTGAATAAAAATTACGCTGTAATTTGTCTTATAATCCACTTCTTTTCTTTATATATAGTTCAAACAGTAATTGCAACAAGAAAGAAATATAGACTTATCACCTCAAACAAATATTCCATAATTATTTCAGATAGGCCCGTCACTTTTTGTTTAAAATGTTCGTTAAATAGAAATGTCTTAATAATTTCATAGTTATACAAATCAAGGAAACGCTTCTTTAGATTCATATCTGTGAATATTGTATTTTGCATGCAGCCAAAAAGAAATTGGAGTATATAATTAGGTATTCAATTTCATCGGCAGAATTTTTCCTTTAAAATCCCATAAAACTAGATCCCGCCACTGCTTAGAGGTTCAAATTAGGTATAAGAATATTGTGGAAATATTTAACGATTAAGGCTTTTCAGTCTTTCCTCCCTACTCAGCTCAAGTAGGTCATCTTCCAAAAATTTTTTACAACTCAGCAGAACAGGGAAAACGCTTATCACCTGAAAAAATAATATAATACTAGTAATGCAGAGCACAAGACGAGTACCTATGTATTTTGATTTCGAATATTTAATTGATAATAAATATTTTGATTGGGAGTTGCATTGAATTATTGCCGATTACAAGAATAACCTGAGAAATTATTATTAAAGTCTGAAGATTTTGAAGAAATATGTAGCGTAAAAACTTTTAATTCTACCTATTTTCAAAATAGTGATTCCCTTAGATTTGATACATAGTGAAATTCCATTGGTGCAATTCCGGATGCAATCCATGCATGAATGGTTAGGTTCTAATATTTGTATCTCTCCTCACACCGTGAAATGCAACCCTAGGTACGTATCGCAAATCCGTATTTCGCGAGGGGATTCGATAAAGGGTTAGTATTGAGGGTGAGAAGGATTGTCTGGCATGCAATATCCTCATACCAAATCCCAGTTATTGAACCTGACGGTATTCGTACTATTCGGCTTTTGGTCAGAATTATGGCGTTTTGAAAACATGTCGCTGGCTATGCAGGAATCCACATAGGATATGGAAATGGAATATGAAGAACATGAAATTCCTTGAATGGTGTATATTCCTATCGTTCCATACCATAGAGTGGAATCAGTATAACTATGTATCGAAATTGACGTTAGCGGGAAGTCAATATTGCTATAGCATACAAAAGTCCAAAAACACCGTACCTACCTATGTAGTATTTTGCTCACAGCAACGCAGAACAACTGAATCAGAAATCAATTCAGGATAAATATTACGCCCCAAAACAATTCCGAACAATATATTGAAAGAAAATATTTTTTCTGAAATCGTGCTGGTCCCCAAAATCTCTATTCTAGTATTTTAGTATGTTGCTAAGCAACAAACTTTCCTGTACCGAAAGCGGCATTTTTGCTGGTCTCGGTTGTCAAAATCGGTCTCTACCTATTTTTACCCCGAGGCGAAGCTAAACGGGTTATAGTCTTACGACAAAAAGTTGGGATCTGGTCCGATTTTAAAAATTCGAACGGATATCGATAAAACACATATGATTTCATAAGGGAATTTTTTTCCCCACGAAGAATAAAAAAATATAGCGTTTTTTAGATAGGCATTACGACATGCACATGCGCCGAGGGGTTTTATCATTCCTAGTGCTACGCAGTAGGATGTCCGGATTTTTTATACACATTTTAGACACTAAAAAACTCTATCGCAGCGAGCTGCATTAGAAAAGCAGGTTTTCATAACGTATCCAGTTTGAGAAATCTATTCATTCATTCATGATTCTCGTTCCAAATCCAAAAACAAAATTGCCCTCTAATGTGTAAACAATTCTTACTTCCTCCCGGGTGGTCAACCCCCCAACCAATTTGTCCCAATACCAATCGCATCCAAAATATCATAAGAAACTATGTACTTACAAACTTTCAACCCTATTGCTACAAAATTGCGCCCTCTATCGCGTGAACAAGATTCATTTCCTCCTCCGGGGGTCAACCCCCCAACCAATTCACATCGGAATGGATACTATACAAGATATTATACGAAACTACCTACCTACAAAGTTTCAACCCTATGGTCCCAAAATTGCGCCTTCTATCGTGTAAACAAGATTTATTTCCTCCCTTGGTGGGTCAACCCCCAACCAATTCTATCCAATATATCATAAAAAACTACCTACTCACAAACTTTCAATCCTATTTCTTCAAAATGAGGCCTTTATCATGTAAACAAGATTTATTTCTTCCCCCAGGGGGACAACCCCCAATCAGTTCAAACCAAAACCAAACACCATCCAAGACATCTTTCGAAAATACCTACTTACAAACTTTCAACCCTATTACTCCAAAATTGCGACCTTCATGTGTACAGATTTATTTCTTCCCCGGGGGGGTCAACCCCCCAACTAATTCGAACCAAAACCAATCCATATCCAAGATATCATACAAAACTACCTACTTACAACCCTATTGCTTCAAAATTGCGCCCTTTATCATGTAAACAACGCTAAAATAAATAAGCTTATACATACATACATATGTATATATATATATATATATATATATATATATATATATATATATATATATTATAAATTTCAATTTACCTACCTGCTAAATGAAGTATGTAGAACAAGTAATCAATGCTAGTTGAGACTGTTGAAATACCAATTAGTAGAGTTGACCATCACAATTCGCCATCCAGATTGTTTGGCTTAAAATTTGTTTGACTGAGAAATAAAAAAATGTCATACGAACATTTTATCAATAAGTAACTATATATGATAATGATACCTAATAGTTGTGAAATAAAAATATTAAATTATTCAAAAATATTATTCAGTAGGTATATGCTGTAGAAGAGTAAAGAGTCAAGTTATACATCCTCAAAGAAATTTTGATAATTATTGCATACCCAATAATAATATATCATAGTATAAGCTTTCAAATTCATGTTTTCTGAATTTTCTTGAAAATTTTCTGGAATTTATTTTAACCCTTTCCTTGTACTGCTAAAACATTTTCAGAATTTTCTTTCAATTTATCTGTGTGAAATTTGTTATATGGCGGTTATATATTTTCATAAAAGATGTTTCATACATCACTAAGTAACTACAAAATAACTGTAAACTAGATACAAAGCCTGCCCGCATGTAGCGACATTATTTCCAAATTTTATGTTTCCTGTTAAAACAAAGGACGCGAAGCTCAGCTCTTCCTCGTGGGCCAATTTGAAAATGGCATCGGGACGCAGTGACTTCCATGTCCTAATTACCAGATAAGATTGCACGAACACGATTCCGCATCTTTGTACATAATGGGTCCTGCTTGTGTTCTTGTATCTATTATGTTCTTCTAGTGGCACTTTTCGAGATGACGACGAACGCCTCCGTCTCTCCATCTTATTAATTTTGCAACAGAAATGAAGACGTAACTTTTAAGGAGATATTTTCCTTTGATACTCCAGATGAGCCTTATCAGAGATGTGTAGAATTAGCAAACTAGATCTATGAGTACAAGTCAAAAACTTTATACTGGTATATATATATATATATATATATATATATATATATATATATATATATATATATATATATATATATATATATATATATATATATATATATATATATATATATATATATATATATTAATTATATATATATATATAATATATATATATATATATATATAAAAATATATATATATATATATATATATATATATATATATATATATATATATATATTATTATTATTATAAAGCCATTGAATTTTTATCAAGTGTCTATGAATCTAGCATTCTTTTATGTTTTTATCTTTTCTTTGTGATTCAAATTCTATCTAATAGTAATAGTAATGTACAACTATTATATGAATACATGTAAATAATGTAATGTAAACAATGTAATCAATATATATATATATATATATATATATATATATATATATATATATATATATATATATATATATATATCCATATAGTTTCAAAAAGTATGTACCAAATTGGTGAATTGCGGAAAACTTGGATTTGAGATGTCAAAATGTTATATTTCTGAATACAGGGGAGAACAATAAATAGAAATCTTGATAACTCTTTGCTGCACGAGATTTCACAAAATTTTCGGACCCTTGCTGCACGGGAAACTGAAGTTATGAATGTTAATTTTTATTATTGATTTTAAGCTATAGTAACAAACTAATATTTAAATGAAAAATTATTTTCAAAATTATATTGCTAAAATGGCTTTACGAAGTGATCCAAATTTTGTAGCATTGTGCAACTAGCAATAATGCCTACAGAAGTTTTTGTCAAAAATAAAGAAAAAATTAAATAAAAAAATTATTCTTATTAACGAATTATTATTATTTATTCAATATATACCTTATACCTAATTATTATGGGAATGATATTTTTGAAAACAATCTTTGTTCTTTCCAAGGTATAAACCAACTTTACATATCGTACATGCCCATTCTGATCTCATTGGTTTTGCTTTTGTACTACAAAGTGCACATCTTCTGCGGGTAGATCTTACAGGTTGATGAGCTGATTAGGTGAATCTAACTTCAGGAGCAATCTTACGACTCTTCTTCAGAATATATTCTTCATGACTTTCAACAACAGTCTTGTTGCTGGTATCTTCATTTTCCTCCCCGTCTCTGACCCCGACGTGAGATTCTGAGCCACTCGGTAGGTATATCTATTAATTCATATACTTGATCGAAGTCAATGCGTCTAGATCAGAGATTTACAAACTTTTTTTCTCGTAGACCACTTTAAAAATTTTACTGGTTCCGGTGGACCCACTGCAACTACATTTCTACCATATTTCCAAAACTCGAAAAAAATGTGCGGATTAGATCTAACTATGGAAATTTGCTTTTGCGGCCACGAATTAACAGTTTTAGAGAAAAAAGTGAGAATAAATTGGTTAATTAATTAATTAATTGACTGTGCTGTGAGTCTGCTTACATCGATAGGTGAAGTCAAGCCAATATTTTTGTTCTTCACGATCGAAACCGGATAATTTTTTGTGGGCCCACTTTTTTTTGTCACGCCAACGTAGAGTCTTCCGTGGATCCCTGGGGGTCCACCTGGACCACTTTGGGAATCAATGGTCTAGATGAATAAATTGTTTACTACCCATAATACTGCCAAACTGTAAAAATGGATTACAGATAAAATTATGTCTAGCTGCACAGTGGTCCAAAATCTGGACTCTTTAAAAATTAATTATTAAAATTAATCATAAATCATTTTTGATTTTAAACATAACATTTAACAACTAAATATTAAAGCAAACAATTTAAAGCAAGGATAGTATGAAATATTAAAATACCTTAATTTCTGATCAATGTTGAAAACAATAAATAGCATAACCTCACATTCAGAACAAAATATAGCATTTCTGATACTGTAGTTTGACAACTGCACAGGGTGTGCTGTGGACAACTGAAACGTGATAGCGCGCTCAATTGGTTCAAATATATAGAAAAGGAGTAGGGACCCGGTGGTTTAGATTTCTCATCGCTGTGCAGCTGAATACAGGCAGTTTTGTAAGTGTTTCATTTTGTGGACCTGTGTGCAACAACTTACTGGAATTTGGTGGTCCAAGTTGTAAACCATTGTGCAACGAAGAGATAAAGAGTAAACTACCCTTATTTAAAAAGTAGTTCAAATTCAAAAACAATTTTGAATTTTAAATCACAGCCACCTACGCAACAAAACAAATTTTTTTTCAGATAATCAGTCAATAAAGAATTTCATTACGAACAATCAAATGATAAGCGATAGAAGGAAGACATGTGGAAATTTAAGGATTTATGTTCAATACATAATTATGTAAATTAGGACTACCCTTCAAGGTAACACTACGATTAAAGTGATCGTAAACTTACAGATTTGTATCACTTAATGGTTTTGCGTTAATTAATTGAATCAATTATTTACTATCATTAAATCAAACTGATAGTTATTATGGACATATATACAGAGTGAAATATCGATATAATAGTTCGAATAATAAATTGGATGAGATACTAGGACTACTCTATGGAACTGGAACCATAAAAAAAATGGATTTATTTATTTCGTCGAGTAGGGGGCTGTGATTTCAAATCTGAATATTGTATTCAAATTTAAACAATTTTTCCGAATAAATAGATGAAGGCCACGCAATTGGATTATTTTCGATGCTTCTCAATTTGTATTTGGTTCGTAAAGTAGGCAGATTGAGGTCATGTACCTGAGTTACCTCTCACCAGCTTCTGAAGAAGGCTTCACAAAAAAAGTCACTATTTTTCAAATCTTTTATGCGGTTCAATCAAAAAGTCATATATGTATATATATATATATATATATATATATATATATATATATATATATATATATATATATATATATATATATATATATATATATATATATATATATATATATATATATATATTATATATATATAATTATATATATATATATATATATATATATATATATATATAAAGTGCGCGCAGCCCGAACGGCTCCACCTAGAGGGCGAAATCGAGCGAAATTCGCAAATTCGATCCTTCCGAACGCGATCGCGACTTTTTACCGCGTCTTAATCGGCCGGGAAACGCTCGAGAAAAATTCCCGAAAAAACGTACACTCTTCGTAGACGAAAACGAGGTCCCCCGGGTTTTCCGGCGTCTACTTTTTCAAATATCGACGAATTTCGACGGGACATTTATTTTCCGACAGGACACCAATTTCTACATCCTGGAACGACTTTGGAATTTCGATCCGGAAATTTATTCGGGAATTTCGAATTTTCAAAGTTGGACGATTTTTCGGACGGAAAAAAAAAGGTCGAATTTTCGTTCGTTTCGGCCGGTCGGAAAGTATGCCGTGGACGAAGCCACACCCACAAATCTGTGCCTCGAACATCGAACGAAAAAATTAATCAATCAACGACTTAAGTATAGTGCGATGGTTTTTCGGGGCCGAACGCCGTAGAAAGAGACACACAAAAAAATCCATCTTTGCTCGATCGATAACCCCTACTTTCCAATGACTTCTGATTGGCCGAATTCATTGTCAAAATTGAAAGTTCTCGAAAGGCCCAGGGCCATGTTTGCATCGAAACGACGCTACCAATTTTCTCCGGAAAATGAGCTTTAAATCTTCTTCCAGGTGAGTTTTTCACGTGAAAATATAATTATTAGCCGTCGATCGGTAATATATATTCATTTTCAGGTAGTTTACGAACCAGTAGCTGTCACAATTGAAGTTCGCATTTCGTAATAATTTACAATGCTCTCAAGTTCGAATGGAAAATGTTCGAAAAACGCATTTAGCGACTCTTTCACAATAATATAAAGATGGAAAATGGTTTAAAATCGCAGACTATACGGAATACAAGGTAGATAATTTCAACTATTCATTGCAAAATTTAAATTTAGTTAAATTCGACGAGGTAAGATGTCAGATTTGACGTCGCATTACGTATTTTCGATTGCTTCTTCATTAGAATGAAAAGATTCGAAAAACTTATTTAGTGCCTCTTTCGCGGGAATATTAAGATGAAAAATGGTTTAGAATTGCAGATTATACGAAATATGAGGTAGATAATTTTGGATATTTATTGGAAAATTAGATATCGAATGGAAACAATTCAAGAAACCTATTTGGCGACTCTTTCGAAGGAATATAAAGATGGAACATGGTTTGAAATTGCAGATTATAGGGAATACCAGGTAATAATTTTGGATTTTTATTGTAAAATTAGTGATTTGTCGAATTCCTCATTTTTGAAAAAAGTTGCCGATGACGTTGGTCGAAAGGACGCCACGGAACTTTCCAGCTATTTTGTTGTGTTTTACCCCGAAAAATGTACATTTATCATGAAATAGGTTACTGTGAAATTATCTTGAACGTGGTACTAAATCTATTTTGGATGTTTTCTGAACGAGTAATAGGTACTATTCTAGGTGATTTCATAACCATACAATTTCCAACTACCATTCACCAAAATGTGTGGTGTGTTGTTGTTATTGACATTCATATAACCTTATTAAGTCTAAATCACTTTCATAAATATTGGTGATATTTTTTGCAAAGTACTGTGAATTTTCCATATAGGTATTTAGTGGTTTTTATTGATATGAATTTAATTTTTTTCAGGTAATCGGTGACTTTGGTTGAAATGAATTGAAATATAATGAAAATGTGTTAAATCTGTCTTAAATAATGAAAGAATACAAGAAGGAGATGTGACTACAAGATAAAACTTCAATGTATCGAATGGATTCGAAAGTAATATATGATTCTTATAAGTATGCTTATAATATTTGAGTAATTAAATTCAGTTATTCTTCACTCGCTTAGAATGAAAATTTTTCATTCACTTATTAAAAGCCATAGTGCTCTTTTAACCTTCATTTAAATGCTCAGCTTTAATAGATATTGGTGTTATATTTGTTAATTTAAGTACTACGAATTTCCTATATTTTCTGTTACTAAAATAAGAATTTGGTCTTTCAGGTAATCGGTGACTTTGGTTGAAGTGCATTGCATTGTAATTATATCCAGTTCTGCATCAATCAATGGAAAAATACAATTATATACATTTCTTAATTCAAATACATTACTTGAGAGGAAGTAATCTATGTGGGACTACATATTATGCACAATACTTGATACCTATCAATTTTTATTGAAGCTGAAATGAATTTTTCAAAATATCCTTTTACTGACTTGAAACAAATGTGAGTAGAATTAATAATTCCAGTGAATTCCGAGTAATTTATTATCCTTACATATGCTATATTCACAATATTCAAGTAATCAGAGTGAGTTTAATTCCTCCGCTTACCCTGAAAATGATTCATTCACTCATTGAAAGCCATATTGTTCTTTTTTACTTCATTGCTTAAATGAATTCGAATGTAATTATTGGTTGGTTCATAGCAGTAAATCTGATCCTCAGTTTCTTTGATTTGTGTTCTTGGTTAGTAGTGACTAATGTGGATGAAAATAAGAATAATGCAAAAAATCACAACCACAAATCCAAGAATTCAATCAGATGTATTTTCTATTAACTTCGACAAACCAGATATAACCTTTTTCAAATATTTTCAAAGAAATATTACATATTTAATCCTCGCTTTAATCAGTGAATTCTAATTTTTGTGTTTTGCATTATAGATTATTCTTCATCGAATATTGAAACGTAATTAGAAAAATTTAACATCATTTTTGTTTTAACTGAACCAGAAAACCCAAGAAAAGAATTTTTACTATATATATATATATATATATATATATATATATATATATATATATATATATATATATATATATATATATATATATATATATATATATATATATATATATATATATATATATATATATATATATATATATATATATCAGAGAAAGATTCCGGGGTTCAATCCGATTTCGGAAGTTCTGTTGGCGCTGAGAAGCACCGTTTGTTTCACGACGTTTCGCCAAAATCTCATTTGGCATTTTCAAGTGCTGCTGTACGTCTGGTGACTCGACGGCAACTACTGTTCGCCTCTGCTTGTAGCTCGGTTTTATTGGCATTGGCTGGTCTCGTTTCCTGATTGGCCGGTTCGCTGCATAGGCCCCGCCCCCTCACTTCTTGACTTGTTGTTTTATGCGTTTTCGTGTTTTTTAAAATTATTTTCCAAGTCAGTGGAATATTTAGAGCATCGTCTCGTTTGTTTAGGTGTCCTGATTTTTCTATTTCTAGAGCTTCTCTTATGGTACGGACCCTGTAGTTTTCTATAGATGCTATTTCTCTTGATCGGTCAAAATCGATTCTGTGGCCTGTTGCTTGATGATGTTGAAACAGGGCTGATGTTGTTTGTTTGTTTCTGACGCTATTTTTATGTTCTCTGTTATGTTATAGCGTCAGAAACAAACAAACAACATCAGCCCTGTTTCAACATCATCAAGCAACAGGCCACAGAATCGATTTTGACCGATCAAGAGAAATAGCATCTATAGAAAACTACAGGGTCCGTACCATAAGAGAAGCTCTAGAAATAGAAAAATCAGGACACCTAAACAAACGAGACGATGCTCTAAATATTCCACTGACTTGGAAAATAATTTTAAAAAACACGAAAACGCATAAAACAACAAGTCAAGAAGTGAGGGGGCGGGGCCTATGCAGCGAACCGGCCAATCAGGAAACGAGACCAGCCAATGCCAATAAAACCGAGCTACAAGCAGAGGCGAACAGTAGTTGCCGTCGAGTCACCAGACGTACAGCAGCACTTGAAAATGCCAAATGAGATTTTGGCGAAACGTCGTGAAACAAACGGTGCTTCTCAGCGCCAACAGAACTTCCGAAATCGGATTGAACCCCGGAATCTTTCTCTGATTCATTCCACCATCCGAGAAAACATACGATATAACATATATATATATATATATATATATATATATATATATATATATATATATATATATATATATATATATATATATATATATATATATATATATATATATATATATATATATATATATATATATATACATGCATATTTTCAGTATCAAACTGTTCTAATAGTAGCTATTTTTAAACTAAATTCTGTATATTTTTCACTAGGATTACCAGATGTGTATCCATGAAGACTCACCAACAAGGATATTTGTGATTTCCCAGAGCACTAGAGGGTTCAAGACAGAATTGTAATCTGTTGATGTTACCTGGAAAACAACTTGGAAAAAGCTTTAGTTTACTGATAGACGAGTGATTTGAGAAAGAATTGGATGCAGAATACTACAACAGAAACAGATAGAATGAGATGGAGGGCATTTTTCATCTTAAATTTCTACATTGAAAGGTAATGAAAGACTATAATAATTATTAAAGTCTACTCCTAATGGTAGGATATTCATCATTTTTCAATTATGTTTTAACTGGATTCTTCATTACAAATTCAAAATTCTTTGAGAATTGAAATATGTGGATAGTAGATCCATAGGTATAATCTATTATTATTTGAGATTTCCTGGTTCTTGAATTTGTATTTGGATTTCCACTTATATAGACACATATATATATATATATATATATATATATATATATATATATATATATATATATATATATATATATATATATATATTATATATATATATATATATATATATATATATATATATATGTATATAAATATTAAATATTCGAATTGATTAAATAACTACTATTTCCTTATTTTGTTTCCAGGGTGGCTAGCTGCGACTTAAGAATATTATGTAGAAAATTATAGTCCACAATATAGAAGTTTTCTGAAGAAGGAATGGAACAACAACTTTTAGAGTTCATTGTGTTACTTTGTATTGAGAAGACAAATCCATAACAAATTTTGAATAAAGGGGAGAGAGCTTTAGTCGATTGGTATCTGAGTAGTTTGAGACAGAAATAGTTCGAATGTAATATCTACATACCAAAAGGTATAGAAAGACCACAGTAACTAGAGTCAGCAATATGGATTTTTCTGAACGAAGAGAGATGAGTGATCTGAAAGTCGACGAGTTATTGAATCTTTTGCACCAAAGACCTCTACACTGAAAGGTATAAAAGGATCAGAATAATTAAGTAATTGTTTCTTTTCTATCAGCACGGACATGAATCACAGTCTGCAATGTGAAAATTTCCAGAAAAGAGAGAGATTTCAGACAGAAAGAAGAATTGTAGCATCCTCTGTACCAAAGACCACTACAACATAAAATATAAAATGATCAGAATAATTATGTAGTTTTTTCGTTTTTAACAGAAATATTTTGAGCCTCTCATGTGCTATATAATTATGTATTTCAATTTCCATATTTGTTATCTGTATGTTAACATAAATTTCAATAAATTTGATTTTGTATATATCATTTGATACAATTTAGATTTCTATATTATGCAATATATGCTATGTTTGAAAATATTGAGCATTCTTATATATCTATTACAACATTTAAATTCATATGTTTCGATACAATGATAAAAAATTTAAATAGTTCCAGTTATATTATCAATATTATACTATAACATTTGGATTATATAGTTGTTATTTATCTGCTTCATTTTCAATGAATGTTGAAAACAATTTTGATGGTATCTCTTTCTCACACTGTAGCACTCAAATTACATATATATATATATATATATATATATATATATATATATATATATATATATATATATATATATATATATATATATATATATATATATATATAACAAATTTTGAGATTATGGTGTAACAGTCCATATGGTGTTTAGTTGATTAATTTGTTCTATTTTGAATTGAATATCTGAAGAGGTAATTATATGGTTGTGATATTCTACATCCAGTAAATTCATCATATTTTGAAGGTGACTTTAATGTGACTTTAATGTCAATTTTTAAATTTTGCAGATTTTTCGATATATATATATATATATATATATATATATATATATATATATATATATATATATATATATATATATATATATATATATATATATTATATATGGATTTCGTATGAAAATCACACAAGTACAAACAAAATAAGAAGTATAAACAAGAAATTGATTGAAATGAAATTTCTTTAGGTCAAACATAAAAAACACAATAACTTAAATTGTGATTATATGATTGCGTCTGCATAAAATATATAAATGTAAGGGTTTATGTATTTAAATCAATCCCATTAGAAGAGTTCTATTCCATCCTACATTCATTTTATCTGAATGAAACATTCATTTAATAATAAGAATCACTTCAATAAAAACTTTGGATTTCATTGTAGAAAAGAAGAAACCACAATAATTATTAGATTCGAAAAATAACCTTATTAATAGATTCTACAAAAAAAAATTGAAACCGTGGAATGAATAACTTTCAGACTGTGTTACAGTGCAGAGGTGCCACCTGAAAAATCAATCGACTAGAAAGGCGTTCGGCAAAACACGGTGAAAATAATTAAGAGTTTTAGGTGCGAATGAAAATCACCTTTATTATTCATAGATATAAAACATTTTTTTTAAAAATCCACAGAAATTAAATTATATTCAGAATATAGAGATGTCACGAACGAAGAACCATCGATTCAATTGCTAACATAAAATGAAATCAAATTTAGTGTGCATTACAACTATGAGGTGTCAATTTTATAATTCATAGAGGTAAAATGAGCATAATAAACTTTATATAACAAATAAAGTATAGAGGTGCCAACAAAACCAATCCATAGATCTCAAAGAAATCACCGAATTAAATGATTTAGGCATAATGCATAGTTCAAATGGGAGACACCTCTCAGGAAAACCATAGGCGTAACACGAGTCGGGATATAGGTGGATCTATACTTTCTGAGTTCTATATTTTCATGGATCTAATTTTTCATGGATCTATATTTTTAGAATTCTATTTTTTCATGGATCTATATTTTCATGAATCTATATTTTCACGAATGGGGCTCCTCCTAGCGGAGCTGGTTATGCGAGTTCACGAAACATCGAAATGCCTCCATATACCTTGGACGGTGCATGTTAGAAACATGTTCTTAAATATATATATATATATATATATATATATATATATATATATATATATATATATATATATATATATATACATATATATGTGTGTGTGTGTGTATTGTATAATGTATATACTAAGCTGGTCGGAATTAAATTCACATTATGTTTATTCATTTCATTATTATCAAATCTTGAAGAGAGCAATTCAGTCAGCTTCTCTGTCCAGAACTTATTTCATTGTGTTGATATTTAATTAAATGAAGTCAATACGTTTCAAACGTCATTGGAGCGATATAATTTCGTTGGCGGAAACCAACTTTTCCAATTTGAATCAGCGTTTGAACCTTTCAAGGAAGGGCGTTTTTCCGAATCCCCTACAATTGCACCTCCTGTCAGTGTTGAAATAACAGAAAAATACTCTGAAAGATCCGCTTTTATTTCATTGTATCAGCAGACGCCAGACCTGTTGAAAGGGGACCGTAAGACGACAGTAGGCAAATGGTCGAATGGAAATGCACAGGATTATGCTGGATAAACAGGGATTAGTGGGGCCCTTCATCGACAACCACAACGCTTTCTACTTTGCATTTGTCATTTGTATTTAAATCCTGTTAAAATTGAATAGGGCCAAGGAGCACATCTACTGGAATCTTGTTTGAAGATGCCATAAACAAGAATTCGATGTGATTTTTGTCCTACTTATTATACTTTTTTTACATCCTAAAATTTCTACGTTTATTTGACCAGAATGCAGAGTATTTTCGTATGATTGGTGTAAATGACGTACTCTCAAATATAGTTTCCATATAGTTTTTAGAGTCTTTTAAAATTTTTAAGAAAAATTTGTTTATATTTTTACATTTTTAAGTTCAAAGTTCAGATCTACATAAAGAAGAAACAGTAAGGTACAATATTTTTATAACAGGTATCTGCTAAGTTATTCATTTAGACTCCAGATATGCCCAGGTCGTTAGTTATGAACAATGTTAGTTATAAATAATGATGATTGAAATATGTAACACTTTGTATACTAAATAGTAGGTAGTCAACTACAGTTTGTCAATTAAATATGACGGTTCACGCCCAACGTAATAAATAAAAATAATATATATTAAACCAAAATATATACTACTATAATTATATATATATATATATATATATATATATATATATATATATATATATATATATATATATATATATATATATATATATATATATATATATATATATTCACGACATTCACGTTATTCGACACGAAGAGTTATGGCTGAAGTATTTGATTTAATAAAAGTTTTTTCTTTAGGATGGATAGGGACCTAATAGAACTACATTTCAAAAATATTTTCATGTTGTACAGGGCGTGCCAAAAAAACGAAAAGTATCAAAGTTGGTATTTTTGTAATGGAATACCATGTATACTATTTAATTTTTGGATTTTACAGTGAAAAGAAATGCCAGTTTCATCGAGGTTCAATTCACCTAAATCTTATGGTTTTCGAAGTATCTCGTATTTTGTCAAATTCTAGTACTTATCAGTTTCAACGCTTGAACTCTGAACTGGGGTTTTCTTGTTTTTAACCAAATTAATAAGGCCTAGTAACTGGATCAAACTTTATGTCGTACTTGTGAAATATTGACTAACTTAGACTCGGTGTTTAAAAATAAAGGTAAAATAATTGCAATCTTTAAACGGCACTAACTTGTTTAAACTAAATGGGACACCCCGTATTTTGTGTCACCAACAGATGTAAAATTTAATTGTCTATCGAATACCTCAATACATTCCAATCGATATTTCCTTACGTTTTCGAATAAAATGCACATTTTCATCTTACGATCTTGATTTTAAGAAATTTATCAACATCATAATATATGCGTTCATCTTTCAATATCCTAAAAGGTGTGTATCAGTTCAAATTATGAAGGAAGAAAGAATTATGGATATGAAGCAAGCAATATTTCATATCAAGCCTTCAAAGTGGCGACCACCAGACTCTAAACACAAACGTATCCTTTATATAAAACCCTCAGCAACATCTAATAACATACGCGGGATAACATTTAGAAAAGCTTATCTGATATGCTGTTTTCATGGGCGACATGGTAAATAAAAAATGTCTCAAAATTAGTTTGCAAAATGAAAATGCATTTTATGTGAAAACGTGAAGAGTTATCGATAGTAATGTATTCAGGTATTCGATAGACAATATTAAATTTCACATCTGTTGGTGACATAAAATACGGGGCGATCCATTTAAGTTAAACAAGTAAAAACCGTTTGAAAATTGCAATATTTTTACTTTTGGTTTTACACACCGAGTATAAGTAAGTCAATATTTCACAAGTGCCATATAATACAGACCTCCAAAAACACCAGACAATATGAAACAGCGTTTCAGAGAAGCTTTTCTAAATGTAAGCCCGCATATGTTCTCAAATGTTGCCTAAAGTTTTATAAAATGGATACTGTTGTTTTTAGAGTCTGATACTTTACCTGTGTTCAAAAGTGAATTTGTAGATCACCATACGATAAATAATAATAAATAGATGGTGGCCATTTTGAACGCTTGATATAAAATATTGCTTGTTGCATATCCATAATTTTTTTCCTCCATAATTTGAACTAGTTCATAACATTTAAGATATTGAAAAATAAACGCATAAATTATGATCTTGAAGTTTATTTCGAACAATTCTGATTTCTCAAAATGCCATAGGCGACTTGATAAATAAAAAATTTCTTAAAATCAGTTTGCAAGATGAAAATGTTCATTTTATTTGAATACGTGAAGAGATATGGATTTAGGTATTCGATAGACAATTAAATTGCACATCTGTTGGTGACATAAAATACGCGGTTTAGTTAAACAAGTTAGTGCCGTTTAAAGATTGCAATTATTTTTCCTTTATTTTTACACACCAAATCTAACTTAGTCCATATTTTACAAGTGCGACATAAAGTTTGTTTCATTAATTTGGTTAAAAACAAGAAAACACCACTTGAGAGTTTGAACGTTAAAACTACATTTTCACAAAATACGAGATATTTCAAAAACCATAAGGTTTAGGTGAATTAAACCTTAATGAAACTGGCATTTGTTTTCACTGTAAAATCCAAAAATGAAATAATATACAGGTTATTCCATTTGAAAAATACCAACTTTGATACTTTTCGTGTTTTTGTCACATCCTGTATAACATGAAAATATTTTTAGAATGTAGTTCTAACAGGTCCCTATCCATCCTAAAGAAAAATCTTCTATAAAATCAAATTCTTTAGCCATAACTATATATATATATATATATATATATATATATATATATATATATATATATATATATATATATATATATATATAATTATTTATTCGAATTGTTGTTGCCTGTGACCTATTTTTAATCTCTTGATAATTATTAGCAATAACAGGCTGGTTGAATCTTAAAAAACTCGATTTTTTTAAAAAGTTGACGTTTTACTACAATATTCGTAATTGAAATTTCTTTGACATTTATTGTTTAGAAAAATTTTTTTGAGTTTTTTAAGATTCAACCAGCCTGTTATTGCTAATAATTATCAAGAGATTATATATATATATATATATATATATATATATATATATATATATATATATATATAAATATATATATATATATATTTATATATATATATACAGTGGCGCACCCAGGGGGAGCCATGGGGCTGCAGCCCCCCCCGAGATTTATAATAGTAACAAAAGAATTTGAGGAGTAAATGTTGTTTCTTACATAAATTTTACATGTTGACTTAGCGAATTTTGTACAATAGTACAATAACTTAATGTATGTTTTGTTTCATATACAACATATATGTAAGTTTATATTTAGTGAATAAATTTTTTAATTTTTTATTTATATGTTACATTTTGATGCAGCCACCCCCCCCCCGAATCACAATCCTGGGTGCGCCCTTGTATATATATATATATATATATATATATATATATATATATATATATATATATATATATATATATATATATGTATATATATATATTGCTAATAAATATCAAAAGATTATATATATATATATATATGTAAGTTTATATTTAGTAAATAAATTATTTAATTTCTTACTTAAATGTTACATTTTGATGCAGCATACCCCCCCCCCGAATCTCAATCCTGGGTCGCCCTTGTATATATATAAATATATATATATATATATAAATATATATATATATTTATATATATATATTATATATATATATATATATATATATATATATATATATATATATATATATATAAATATATATATATATATATATATATATATATATATATATATATATATATATATATATATATATATATATATATATATATATATATATATATGTGTGTGTGTGTGTGTGAAAGGAACGTGTTTGTGGGTTTGTTCAGCATTTTCTCTATAAACAACAACTCATGGTTGTATTGGAAGATAGCCGTTGCTCTGCATTTGTGAGTAAGGGAGTTTGGTCTTGGTGGTTGTGAGTGGCAAACATTTCTGTTGAAATATTTCTTTTTTTTTTGATTACTTATTTGAACTAGAAGTTATGTTGCATAAAGTTATGTGTATATGTCTGTGATAATGATGAGGATTTCTTTGGAATATTTCATATTTTTTCAGTCTGTTCTAGAAAGTTGTGAAACTAGAACTTTCAATCGTTGAAGGTACCTATATAATCCGGTACCTATATAATCCGAAGTTTTTTGTCAGGGAAGTCTTAGCTATCGTCCACAGATCATTCACAAGCGGAGTGCTAAACTGGTTCTATTACCATTGAGCGTACGATGTATTTCCACCTGGGAAATGCCGGGTTTCGTAGCTAGTTCTTACTGATTCAACAAAATGTTGTGACTGAGTTACCCTTTATATGTGATGATGTACAGTATAGCGAAATGTATACATACTTGAGATATTTTGATAAATTAGTGAGTTTAATATATTAATTGTATTTTTCATATTTTTATTAATTTTACCTCATAAATTCAAATGGCAACATATTCTACTTATTCAATTGAAAAATTTCAAATTATTTCAATACGTATTCTATTATAAGCGTATAAATAACAATATAGGACCTATACAGGAATAAATTATAATTTTATCTATTTTCCATTATTATGAGGACAGAGTTATTGAATATCTTTATACCAAAACGCATTACCTATTATAAATTTCAAATTTCGACAATCTGCGAAATGATGAATGTATACAAAACACGAGCACGCACTCGTGGCATTTTTCTGTACACCAATATCACCCAAACAATAGTCGCATGAAACATTTCCCCGTTCCGACAGGGTCTGAAATTAATTCTATCAAAAATATAATGTACTGTCCAGCGAACACTAGCGAAGAGGTAGATTTGGAAAAAGCTTTTATTTATGAAAGCTCGAAATCCAATTTGGCACCGTGATATATAACTAAAACTCGCGGCTAAATTCGTGTATTCGCGTGTGTGGCGCTTTTTGGTGCTGACCTGTACTTTTAGCCATCGGAATTTATGGTTTTTACGGCGGCATCGAGCTATAGTTCCATAATTCATTTGAAAGTTTGAAACATAAATATTCATAATTGTTTTTGTTTTATTTCGGAAACGGGAACCGAGCTCTATTCCGAATTAGTAATTAATTTCATGGACTTGAATGTGTTTCATGGCACAGTCTTAAATTATTCCGACTACACGAATGTCAAGTTATTCAATTGAAACTTTGCTAGACGTAGGTGGTGTGGAATACAAATGATATTAGTCGATTCATGTCTAAATTCACTCAATTCCAATATAAGCAGTCTACTAATAATAACAAACAGGCAGAAAACTAACTTTGTTACTACTCGAATGCAATACAATTCAAGGAGGAATGTAGAAATATTCCTGGGAATTAATCAAGATTTTAAATATCGAATTTATGAATTTTACTACATCAATGAGGTAGAAAAGCGGAAACGAGTTTCAGGAAATCAATTAATAAATCTTGAAAGAATGGAATACCTTCACAACATACTTTTCAGTTCGCGATTGAGTGCCATTCTGATCTGAAATAATATGAGTACTAGAATACATGAAATATCTGTATGAAATAATTACGTAGTATTTGTATCAAGGAAAAAAAATGTCTCAAAATGATAAATGTAAAATAGACCAAGCAGTATTATTCAAGTAATTATTCAACAACTGAGAATTATTGAAAAAATTTGAAAATCGCAGAAATATAATCCACCATCATAGAATAATCTGAGTTCTTCAAAAGACTTCTTGAGTTCTCTCCATAAAGTACTTGACATAGCGCCTGAAGATGAGCGTGGAGGAGTATAGTTGCGTTGAGCTTATAAAACCCTATGTTAAATTTTATTATTTTGATTTATTGAAGAGTTATTTTATTCAATATAAGGAATATTCATAAAATTTTTATTTCAAGAAACATACATCACAATTCACAGGTTAATTTCAGAAATATACCTACTCATGTTGTATTGAGTTGACCAAGTAGCCTAAATGAATACCATTTTTCGTCGTATTTTCTCCGGAATTAATAGACTATTGCAGTGTATAGAAAGTTTAGAGTGAGGCTCGGGAGTGGTTTTTATATCTTTTTTGTATCTGTAGGACCAATATTTTTGAAAGCTCCTTATACCAAATGAGCTGAAATTTGGTATTTGAGGTATTTCATTATGCAAAATAAAGCTAAAAAATGTTTTTGTAAAGAGGAGCATCAGCAAATTTTCCTTAAACCAGTGGTAAAACATGTGGAAATTAATTATGTATAACAAATCTTCAATTCAGCTATTTTGAAGTATGCACGGAGCTAAAAAAACCGTGGGTCACGCAGTGCCATTTGTTGATTTAAACATTTCTTCTCATGGCCGCCATTTTTATATGGAAATTTCATGTTTTTTCATGCTGTTTGAAGATTTTTTCTTCACATCTCATCCAAATTGGATTAGATGGCAGAAATATCGTACGTGGATTGATCTGGAAAGTGCAAGATAAGGGGTTGCAACTATTTTCCTCAACCGCCGCAATTTCAATGAAGGGATTCCATGTTTTTTGTAGATTTTGGGGTTTTACGGAACTCACAGCTTCTGCTGCATGAGTTAGAAAGTCGAAATTTGAAGCATGGAAAGCGCACACTTCCGGTTTGAAAGAATTTCTTTCACAGCAGCGTTTTTGGGGAGTTTTTAACATTGTGCATTTTTACAGCCACTCTTAATTCAGTTCGAAGGCTGAAAATTTGTATTTAAATTTGATTGATGTAAGGCTACGTAGGAATAAAAAAATTTTTCAGAAAAATTTTATGCGTTTTTGCTGGTACTCCAGCTTTGTACATATCTTCAGCCCCACTTAAATGACTCATGGGGCTAAGAGCTTTTTTGTGAAAGTAAGAAAAATTTGTCCAAAGTACAACCTCAGTGACGGAGCTCTGCTCATCCCGATGATTCATGGCTATTTTTGTCGATTAGTGAACAATACTAACTTTGGTGAGATTTATCACTATGAAGACGTTGATATTGCTTTCGATGCTTTTTTGAATTCAATTGTTTATAGTTTTGACAAAATCTGTCCTGTTTTATATTCATATAAATCTAGTAAATATAGATCACCAGGCTGGATTTCCCCTGATATAAAGAAAGCCAGCCGGGATCTAAAGAATTTATATTGGTTATGTAAAAATTTAAACACGGTTGCATCTAGACGAACTTATCGGTTGGCTAAAATAAATTATAATGATATGCTTTCTAATGCTAGGAGGTGTTACAATGAAAACTTGATTCGAAATTCTAATAACCGAGCGAAAACTGTCTGGAATATTGTGAATCTTGATCTTGGTAAACGTGGTGATCATTGTGCGATAAAGCTAAATGTGGAGGGCAAAGTGCACACAACTCCCAGTGAGGTGGCAGGCATATTTGGTGATTATTTCGCCAATGTGACAGAGAAACTACTTCAGGATCACTTGGGAAACACTAGATCGACTTCCTGTACCGTCTCCAGGATGACAGGTAGAACATTTTTCTTCCAGCCTATAATCGCTGGCATCGCTGACCACATTGCATATTTGATTAACCATTAGTACTGGGAAATTTCCATCCTCGTTGAAAACAGCGATGGTTGTACCTATTCTTAAGAAAGGTAATCCGGAAGATATGGTCAATTTTAGGCCAATATCTATTTTGAGTGTTTTTTCTAAAATCTTCGAAAGAGTCGTGTATATTAAACTATATGCATTTGTGTCAAGATTTAATATTCTTTCAAATTGTCAACATGGATTTCGCTTAGGTAAATCCACTCAGTCAGCCGCTAGTAATCTAATCGAGTTTGTTTACACGAATCTTGATGAGAGAAAGTATATAATGGGTATTTTCTTCGAGTTATCCTGTGCGTTTGATACCATTAACTTCAACTTTGCAAAGAACAAACTGTATAACTTGGGATTTAGGGGTATCATTTTAGATTGGATCAGCGATTATCTGGCAGACAGACAGATAACAGTTAGCGCTAATGGCGCCTGCTCGGCAGAGCATCACTTGAATGCTGGTGTGCCTCAGGGCTCCGTTCTGGGGCCATTAATTTTTTTGCTTTTTGTGAACGACTTACCTCAGCATATTAATGCTGAATTACTGACTTTATTTGCTGATGACACTTCAGTAGTTGTCACAGCATTCACTCATGATGAACTTATCACCAAGACAAAAATGATAATAAACAGCTTCAATAACTGGTCCTGATTTGTAATACTTCCAAAACGGAGTGTGTGTATTTTTCCTTACAGGATAACATAACCAATGTCGAGTTCAGTTATAATGGAACGAACTTCACCTCTACAAAACGTGTGAAGTTCTTAGGTATTTTTGTTGACCAGAATCTACGGTGGTCTCATCATGTGGATTATCTGAGTAAGATACTCAATAAATCGAGGTATGCCTTGTCCCGCATAAGGGCTTCTATTCCATTTGACTCCTTGGTAACTGTTTATTATAGCACTGTCTATAGCCACTTGTCATACAATATTATTCTCTGGGGAAACTCAACTGATAGTTTCAGGATTTTTTCATCTCAAAAAAAATTATCCGTACTATGTTGAATCTGCCTCCAAGAGAATCCTGCAGAGAATATTTCATTAGACATAAAATTTTGACTTTCCCATGTATATATATTTTAAACTGTATTCTGTTCATAAAAGAGAATATCAATTCATTTGAAACGCATAGTTCGGTTCATAATTATCCGACGAGAAACAGCTCTTTACAGACTATCCCTAAACACAAAACTGCTAAATTTCAACAGAGCCATATATACCAGGGAATTAAATTATACAATCATCTACCTGAAAATTTTCGAAATCTAAGCCAAATTCCACTTTAAAAATGTCTCAAGACAGTGCTACTATCCAAGGGTTATTATGGCGTGGAAGAGTTTATGCTGGATTATGCACTGACTTAATTTTGTACTTTACACTTAATACCTTGATCTTAATTTGTTATTTTGTTTGTAACTCTCAGATAGATTTTCCATTTTACGGTTTGTGTTTTAATTGTTGAGTGCTGTTGTATTTTGCAATTGTTTGTAATTGACTTATCCTATACATTTGTCAAATGTCTTAAAGGATTAATAAATTATTATTATTATTATTATTATTATTATTATTATTGAATTATTTCGAATACTGAATGATTGGGATTCTGAAAAATTTTTGTGATAAATGAAAGATCATCTAACATATAAGTATACCTACGTTTTATAACAAACCTAATTCTAGTTTTTCGTTTGTTCTAATCAAAAAGATATATTTAATAAAGCATAAATATTTTTTATCCAGTAGGTACCGAAAACAGGCCGACAGTTCACGAATGAACAAAAGCGCGTATGACGTCACTATGTTAATTTCTACTCATCGTAGCATACGGTCGATACAGTGTTCTGGCTTTCAATCGATTGAATCTTATTGTTATCGTCAATATATTAATGATTATATAACTCATGTATCAATGAGCCAATAGAATCCGTGAATTTTGCATAACGACCGCGTATAGATAAGTGAATATACCCTTGACGACGTGATATAATCGTTTTGGTGTTTCGCCTCGTGTCAAAATGTATGAATATTTTCATATTGACAGTGTTTTGACGTTTGTCAAAAAAAATTAATATTTTTTATTCGTTATATAATCGTAACGAATACCACTCGAGCAATCGAAAATAATCGATTATACTGACCTCGTCACTCGGAGTATTTTTTCAAAACACCAGGTATATTATCCGAATTAGCCTTCATAAATTCATTACCACACATGACTAAATGAAAGTAGCTATTATAAATAATTTTTTGTGCTGAATTTCAGATATTTGCAGTCAATTTACAGGTGCAAGCCGTTGTACTGCACTATCGAGAAATTCCTTCAACATTATGACGTCACAAACATGACCACCAATCGTGGCGCGTTTGTAGTCACGCAATTCTTTGTGAAATTTAATCAATTTTAAATTGTTTAAATCATAATAAAAAAAAAATTTCATGTTTTTCACATCGACTATTAGTATAAGTAATTCATGATAAACTTTCAAAATACATGAAAAAATTGATAATTCTAATTTTCAGAACACCAAGTGTCTTATACTTTTGAATTTCTAGCCCCTGGAATAAAATTTATATCAGAATTACGAATATCAGCTCTAGGTTCTATCAGTGAAAATGGTCATTATCTATAATCTGTTCAACCACAGTGAGTCTCACCTCTCATATATTTCTACTACCTGTAATTAGGGTATCAGATCCGAAACTCAGCTTCTTGAATCTCATATCTACATGAAATCAACAATATAGCCACATTGCTATCTACCCATACCTATAGCCCAGAGAGACTGCACATCGCGGTAAAACTACCAATGAATTATATTTGCATATAATGAAGTACAGAATAATGAAGATGAAAGATTATACCTGAGAAAGATTATCGAAATGGTTGGCTTATATGCAGGACGCTGAACCTCATTTTCCAACTATGTAGGTATGTAAGTAAAATTCAAAATGAAAAGTTATATGTTAGAATATCACTAAACCAACTGTATAGAGGAGCAGAAGCTGAATATACATATATAATAAATATGAGAAAAAGTAAACTTAATGTTTAATTAATTGATTGTTATTCAGAAATACAGCATTTTTTACTGTAGCTCTGATACTAAGGGTTTTTAACTGAACGATTATAAGTTGTATGAAAAAAATTCTTTGATCAGCTATTGCAATTATTCAACAAACTTGGTTTTTTTAACTACTGATCTGAAAAATAATTTTGATGAAATAATCGAATTAAAAAAATAGATAATAGTATGATCTTTATTAATTTTGAAAACAGGTTAAACAATCAAATCATGAAGAACATACTAGTCGACCATGGTCTATTTCATACATTACATAAAGTGAACAAGGAACATTCTTTAATAATTTAAAAAATTATCAAACAACTTTCCAAGGAAGCTGGTTATACGTATTCAGCAACGCAAAATCTGCATTCACAATCGAACGGTGAATTATAGAAATTGTCAAGTCAATCCGACTCAAAATCTGCATACAGCTGTTTCGATCTTATTAGATCTCATCAGTGCAGCTTATTTGACTCGGAGTGAATTAACAAATCTCTAATTGTTCCCCAATACAAATCGTAGTCAGTAACACTGGTCGGATAACAATCCAGAGCGCCATCCCACCAAAGATATTGGGAAACAACAATTCACCGCTTAGACTGAAAATGCAGAAATTCGTCGCTCGAACACGTACCTCCTGATATAAAGATATCTACTCCACAACAGTGGTGTATATGATTCCAAGGCACACTAACATAGTGATTTAAAACCTTTGGATATACCCACGAGAGCGCGCTTCGAATATTCTAGTCGCTTAATACGCAAAATACAACAATCAAATCATGAAAAACATACAAGTCGACCATGGTCAATTTCATACATTACATAAAGTGAACAAGGAAAATTCTTTAATAATTTAAAAAATTATCAAACAACTTTCCAAGGAAGCTGGTTATACGTATTCAGCAACGCAAAATCTGCATTCACAATCGAACGGTGAATTATAGAAATTGTCAAGTCACCCCTACTCAAAATCTGCATACAGCTGTTTCGATCTTATTAGATCTCATCAGTGCAGCTTATTTGACTCGGGGTGAATTAACAAATCTCTAATTGTTCCCCAATACAAATCGTGGTCAGTAACACTGGTCGGATAACAATCCAGAGCGCCATCCCACCAAAGATATTGGGAAACAACAATTCACCGCTTAGACTGAAAATGCAGAAATTCGTCGCTCGAACACGTACCTCCTGATATAAAGATATCTACTCTACAACAGTGGTGTATATGATTCCAAGGCACACTAACATAGTGATTTAAAACCTTTGGATATACCCACGAGAGCGCGCTTCGAATATTCTAGTCGCTTAATACGCAAAATAAAACAATCAAATCATGAAAATGTATTTAGCGTATTAAGCGACTAGAATATCCGAAGCGCGCTCTCGTGGGTATATCCAAAGGTTTTAAATCACTATGTTAGTGTGCCTTGGAATCATATACACCACTGTTGTAAAGTAGATATATTTATATCAGGAGGTACGCGTTCGAGCGACGAATTTCTGCATTTTCAGTCTAAGCGGTGAATTGTTGTTTCCCAATATGTTTGGTGGGATGGCGCTCTGGATTGTTATCCGACTAGTGTTACTGACCACGATTTGTATTGGGGAACAATTAGAGATTTGTTAATTCACCCCGAGTCAAATAAGCTGCACTGATGAGATCTAATAAGATCGAAACAGCTGTATGCAGATTTTGAGTCAGGGTGACTTGACAATTTCTATAATTCACCGTTCGATTGTGAATGCAGATTTTGCGTTGCTGAATACGTATAACCCCAGCTTCCTTGGAAAGTTGTTTGATAATTTTTTAAATTATTAAAGAATTTTCCTTGTTCACTTTATGTAACAGGTTAAACACTTAATACGTATAACCAGCTCCCTCTTAAAATTGTTTGATAATTTTTTAAATTATTATGGTCAACAAGTATGTTTTTCATGATTCGATTGTTGTATATTGCGAATATCGCTGCCAGCATTTGTGGAGCGAAGTCTCGTGAGTATATGCAGAATGTTTTAAAAACTATGTTAGTGTGCTTTGGAATCATATTGTTGCATAATAAATATCTTCATGTCAGGCAGAACGTATTCTCTCCGCCGGATTCTGCATTTTCGATATAAGCGATGAATTATTGGTATCCAAAATCTTTGGTGGTGGGCGCTGTGGGTTGTTATCCAGATAGTAGCTAGGTCACGATTTGTATTGGGGAAGAATTAGGAATTTTTTAATTCACTCAGAGTCAAATAAGCTGCACTGATGAGATCTAATAACATCTAAACAACTGTATGCTGCTTTTGAGTCAATGTGAATTGACGTTTTTTATAATTCATCGTTGGATTGTAAATTTAGAATTCGCGTTGTGGAATAGTGGAATAGGTATAACTAGGATGATTTTATAAATTATTGAAGAATTTTCCCTCTTCACTTTATGTAATATATAAGATATCTTCATATTTTCTGATGATAATTGATGGACTAGAGGATGTAGCATATAATTAGAAGAAAATAAGGGTGTTATTGTTTTTCCTTTCCAAAATATTAATTAGTCTTGCAGATTCATTCAAAAATATAGCTTTCCGTAGAGACAATGTGGAATATATCTGAATGCTGCCGCTTTGTAATGTTTTTCATTAATTTCAAAGGGTAACATTAGGTTATACATTCCGTAGGTAATAATAAAATTCCCCTATTATTCGTGACATTCATATTTTAAAATTAATTTAATTATCAAATGCTACTCTGTTTATTTATGAAAATTGTATGAAAGGTAACTACATAAACTTGCCATATAATATATATATATATATCTATATATATAAATGCCATTATAATTATTAATGTGAGCTTGACATTGTTTGATTTTCGTCCCAACACCCTATTAAAACATATTCAACCCCAAGTGGTCCGATGTGAGACGATGTATCGCTGGGTATCAAGACAGAACGTAGGTCATTTAAAAGATCTGAATTCGCGATACCATAAAACGAGCTGGCCGGACGCAGTTCATTGGGCAGAACATTCGCTCAAAGATCAAGGACAATAGTGACCGATAACGAAACGGAATGCTCTATGTTTTATATCACGGTCCATTCCTGAATATCTGCTTCGCACATTGTGTTCTATGGTCATTGTGCCGCTTGAATGCCGCGTTTATCATTCCACTACACAAAGCGCTACTACGTCGCGTTTAGTTATACGGATAACGTGGGCAGTAATTGCCTTTTATCATGAAGTACTACATTGCTCTGAAGTTTAAATTTTGCATAAGCAGTATGTTTTCTACGGGACGATGATTTGGTTCGCTTTTCTATTTGATATAGTGGCCACTGAATGAATTGCCAAAGAAATTCCATCGCTCCCTATTGAAAGGAATATATATATATATATATATATATATATATATATATATATATATATATATATATATATATATATATATATATATATATATATATATATATATATATATATATATATATATATGTTAAATACTGGGGTTGATTACTCAAATAACAATAACTATTCAGACCAATTCCGTTTATTGCTCCATACGTTAACAACTTGTTCATACGTTCAAGCATACACGATGATCTTCTCTTCTTGACTGTTCTCTCGTGCGCAGTAGTTCGTTACTGCTGCATTGGTAAGGCGCATGACTGCTTTTACCACTCGTCCGTCCTGACGTAACAAATGATGGGGTGCATAAAGGGGATGTATAGGGATACCGTTAACACGGCCATCCTGTGATTAGTGCGTCCTCGCACTGTGTCTATCTGTAAGCATCAAGTACGAAACAGAATTTTCGTTATGTTTAAATCAACTACATATAATTTTTTTTTTGATATCAAGTGGTATTGCCATTTCTACAACTTCATCTTATGTCAGTCAAAGTTTTCATAGAGTTTCACTATATAATATAACATTTTCAATTCATAGCCACAAATTATGTAATGTACCTACTACCTTCTTCTTTCTGCATACTTCAAGTTATATCAGAGTTTTACTATAAATAATATAACATTTTCTATTCATTGCTGTAATGTAATGATACCTACTACCTTTAAAACATACTGTTACTACCCTTTTTAAACCTAGTGGTACTGCCACTATTTCATGTCTTGTGTGATCGCCACAAACATATAAGGTAACGTGAGATCGTCAAGTTCCTCTTTTCATTCAAGTGGAGTGGGATCGCCACCTCCTACTTACTTTTAATTCATTTAATGATACTTCATTTTGTTTTTAACCTAGTGGATTCACCACTTATCCTTTTTTTTAAATCTTTCACCATGCATGATATCGAAAAGAAAAGACAACGAAAATAAATGTAATACATCTGTTTATATTGCATTCAATAAACCTCAGGTTGCATTGCAATCAACATATAACTAATAAATTATTCAAAATGGCAACAATAATAAATGTAATTCAGCTGTATTACATTGCATTCAATAAACTTTAGGCGGCATTGCAATCATTCACGTAACCAATAAATTATTCAAAACGAATCATCCAGCAAATCAATTCAATTCAACAAAAATCATAAAAGTATTAACATACAAATATCACTAATCTTACTCTTTGTTTATGTTGTGGCAGGCCACGATCGTAATTACTCATGAGCGGCTACCGTCATCTGTCGACCTTGTTTATGTAGCGCATCTTTCGTTACTAGAGCACGAACAGTGTAAGGCCCTTGATATTTGTCCCTTAATTTCCCTCCGTCGTTGGCTCGAGGTAGTGTATATAGTCAAATTGCTGAGCTGGATGGTTTCCACTGTTTCTTATTTTATTTAGGGCATCTGCGACATCCTTATTTGGGTCAATAATATCATTAGTTGGCAGTGTGTCACCCAAAAACATCTGTGTAGTCGCTAGTCTAGGAATTATTCCAAACTGAAGTACTTTTGGTGAGTATTCTGTCATCGAAGTTGAAGATTATATGCATAACACTCTCAATATGATTTATTTTAACAGGAGCGCTATTCAGATTCTTTATAGTAAACACTTTTTCAATGGCAAGCTTGTTGTTATGTAGTTCAAGACCATCGCATTTTTCTCAATTCTAAGGCAAAGGCGTCTAATCACTTCCCATCACATAATAAGATCGATATCGCTTGGCATAACAATATCGGGAATAACCATAAAGTATATTTCTAGGGTCAGGGTCGGCAGTACAGCCATTAAATCACAACTCCCAATAGTGTAAACAACTTGCGTTCCGAGTGCCGAAAATGCATGTACTTTTTTTAATTGGGTTTTTTCTCACTGTCTAGTTTATGTCTAACATGCTAAGAATTTCATTCCAAGCTATCATGGAATCTGCTGATGCTGAGTAATTTCTGGTTACGGAACTCGGTTAGTGACTCACAATTTCGAATTTTTAGCGTTTCTTTCTCGGGAAAAGCAACAATTAAGTCATTACAGAAAGCTTTTGTCAGGGTCGAAGCTAGTTAGCTCAAATGATGTGAGCGCTAGTGTCGACATCAACGGCTGCGCAGTAATTCCATCTTTTCCAGATGTGCTAGGCGTTGGCGTTTAACACGTCGACGTCGCCATTTTGGACTGACGACTCAATTCTAATAATTGTTGTTGTTGGCTAGCTACCAAGTTAACTAAGGTTTCTTGACATTGTAATTTAGTTCGTTTTGGACTTACTGAACCGACAATCTTCCTCATCAGCCACAACACTTTGCTCAAACACTTCACTGTCATGACGAATATGAATTTCATCTTTCATTTCAACTATATAATATTAATGTTTATTCATGATCATTTATGGCCACAGGGTACACACGGGAACATCCCACTTCTGATGTTAAATACTGGGGTTTATTAACACAAATAAGAATAACTATTTAGACCAATTCCGTTTATTTCTCCATTCGTTAACAACTTGTTCATACGTTCAAGCATATACGATGATCTTCTCTTCTTGACTGTTCTCTCGTGCGCAGTAGTTCGTTACTGCTGCATTGGTAAGGCGCATGACTGCTTTTACCACTCGTCCGTCCTGACGCAACAAATTATTGGGTGAATAAAGGGGATGTATAGGGATACCGTTAACATATATATATATATATATATATATATATATATATATATATATATATATATATATATATATATATATATATATATATATATATATATACATATATTACAGAAACATAAAAAAAGTCAGCTCAACCATCAACCATGCTGACGATACTACTAATAGCTATCGAAAATAAGAATATAAGCTATCTACTCCAAAGCTGGTAGGTTCAGCTCAATAGATTATGCCTGAATATTGAAGAAACTGAAACTATGACTTTTTCTTCACTAACTGCGATACCCACAAATAACGCTATGTTCCTGGTCATGAGCTTCGATACTAGGTTGACAAGGAAAAAGCAGTGTTCACAGTTTAAAAATTAACCACATTGAGCTATATATGCCATAAAACTTGTAAGATAGATAATAAGTCACTAGACAGCACTTCAGAAATATTGTGCTTCATTCCATACTCGAATGACCTATGTATTCGAAGTATGGGACAACTCAATCATGCCCACCAGGTTATAATTACCCAAAAATAAGTTGCCAGAGCAAGAGAGGGTGCACATTCCGGAACACTTTGTAAACCGCTCTTCATGAAACACAAGATCCTAACCATAGTAGCCGAACTCATAATAAATCTGATTGATGGGGCCAGAAAGATAAAAGATTATGACAGAAGATCTGACTGTCTTTCATACAATACAAGACCTCAATATACTTAACAGAAACCAGAATTCAAATCACGCAAAGTAAATTTTTGAAGAAGAAACTCGAACTATATCTACAAGAAAACTCATCATAAAATTTGTTAGAATTTTTAATTGAAGTTTAATTGGTGAAGTATCTACTATGTTATTGGAAATAAATATTATTTTTCGATTCTTAAGTATAGACGCAAAGTTGGATCATTACGATCGATTGATATGAGATACTGAAAATTGGCAAAATTTGCCTACCACTTCAATTCTTTGCAGTGGCTATTTTAATATTTTGAATATTCTCCGCTATAAGGTTGAGTAGAGACATTCGAGGAGGATAATGAATGGAGGAATATCTACATATATATATATATATATATATATATATATATATATATATATATATATATATATATATATATATATCAGTGGCGGCTCGTGAGGTTTTGGTTTGAGGAGGCTACAAGAGGTGTTAAAAAATACACCATAGGCGAAAATTTTTAGGATTTCAAGGTCAACCGCCTTATAATTTAAAGAAAATCAAAGTAAAACAAGCACCCTAATCTATTAATTTATTTTCACTTTCGAGTGTTTACCTTGAGACCTACAACTCCTATTTACAATATTCACAAAAACTCTTCTCAGCCAATTAATCAATTCATCTATTCATCAAATCTTTTTTTCTTTCACAAAATAGGTACCTACCTACCTACTTAACGAATTTGTTAATAGCTGGTGAGAGCAAATAAAAAGTTATTATATATTTTTGAAGATTAGCGGGATTCTGCGATCTTTAACGTTAGCAAAATGATCTATAATATCCTCATAAAATTTTTTGTCTTTCGCCAAAAGTTTTACCAATTCCTTTTCAATAGACAACAAACTAATATTTTTCAAACGATCCTGGCTCATTGAATTTAGTAAATAAGTTTTAATTCTCTTAAGAGTGGAAAACGAGCGCTCTACGGAAGCCGATGTCACCGGGATAGAAACAATTAGACATAAGAGTTTATAAACTTGGGGTAAATCTTGATTCAAATCATTATCAAAATGGTATTTAATAGTCCTCACATGATTTTCATTCTGCCCCAAAATTTCATTGTCATTATAAACAACACACAGTTCACTTTTTATGGCCACCTTATCAAAAAAAGTGTATTTTTGACATAAATTTTCCAAAAGGTTATCTGGAAAATTAGCCGAAAATTCGGTTAACAAATTTTTATTGAGTAAGTCGAAGAAATGCAGTTCTTTCAAATCAGAGAACCTTATTTCTATTTGACCCCTAATAGTATCCAAAATTTCATAAAATATTTGCTTATAGTGAAGCTCCATATCTGCGTAACTGAATTTCTTTCGTTTTGGGCTAAATTGAGTCGTATCATCAGTAGTTTGAAATACAGAAAATAGTTTTTTAAAATAAACTTCTGCACGAAATTCTGAAATTTTTTCCAAAAGAAACTTGAGCCGATTTAGTGAGTAAATTACATCTGAAAACTTGTACTGTAAGATTTGAAAAACTATTTCTGTTTGTTCAAAAATTAATTTAAAGCTGTTTAAAAAATATATAAATTTCTTATTTTGTAAGTAAGATATTAATCCGCGTGCTGTATTTAAAGTTACTTTATCGGTGAAATATTCCTCTTTCAACTAGGTATAGAATTAAATTCTCAAATCCTTAGCGGCCCCAAACAGAGACATTTTCACTAGTAAAAAGTAAACACTGCCAACAAAATAATTTATTTTTTACCTGTGATCCGGTTAGGCAAGGATGTCTCTCATAATTCCTTGTATTAAAATCGCGGTTTTATTGTCTGTTACGCTGCACCAAATTGTTTAATTCAGGGGTAGGTCACAATGTTTTGATCAAAACTTTATCCTCATAACTTAGTGCATTTAAGTTATGGGATAACAAATATTCCACTAAGTCACCATTGAAATTTTTGAAATTAATTTCAGTTACCAAACTCATTTTAAAACAATACGCGAGCAATATAAGTAAACAAGCTGTTGTCGACCATTAGTAACTACGATGACACTACGATTCAATTAATGCTTTCCAACGAATTCACTCGATGTCACGCGAAATTCTATAGTTGTGATTGGTCGACATTGTATGAGACTGGGTTCCTATCCGTGTTGCCATTTACATGTGTTTTGATTTTCTATTGCAATGAAGTATTCATTCGGAGTATTTGCACCGTTGTTTGCTTTTCTGTGGCAGGCATAATGAACGTTGAGAATATACCTTTCCGTGCCTCCGCAGCGTTGCCACAAATCTTGAAATGAATGAAATGCAGTAAATGTAAATACCTTCTATCGTAATTAATAAATTATATTATATAATGTAGGTTGAAAGGAAGGTAGGTGCATAAAATAATATGAGTTTGATTAATATGAATATGCTGAATGCTGAATATTCAAAATAATATATTAGTGATACACGGAATATTATTGAGGAGGCTTAGCCTCCTTAGCCTCCTTTGACTAGCCGCCCCTGATATATATATATATATATATATATATATATATATATATATATATATATATATATATATATATATATATATATATATATATATATATATATATATATATATATATATATATATATACAAAGGTTTGAAGATAGTCTTGACCGCATTCAAATATAGGAAAAAGTATGTTGGAATACTCGGTCCAGGAATCAGTGATACACTTTCATAGCATCCTAAGCTTTCGGTAAGTTTTATTACCTTTCTCAAGGATCTATAATATAAAGATATTGCAATTAAGAACACAAAAGACCAAAGAAACAAACACAACTCACATACAACGTGGTTTCGTCCTTTTTGGAGATCTGATAACAATTTACTTCTGTTGAAATTTAGTATCACTGATTCCTGGACCAAGTATTCCAATATATATATATATATA
>JARQZK010000810.1:155000-225000 GCA_030704885.1 Cynegetis impunctata | reverse complement strand
ATGCAATTATCGAAAATTACAGCGATAATTGCATTGTAGAAAGCGAAAGAGCCCTGCGATAATTGCATTGTAGACCGATAATTGCATAGTAGCATAGTTCATATTACGGTTATAGATGACAAGACGAGTCTTTAAAAAACTGCATTCGGTCATTTTCATATTTTGGAGAAACCTTCGGTGTCGGGCTCTTTCTCCAAAAATGAAAATGAACTCATGCAGTTTTTTGACAACACGCTGTCATGCAAAATTATCGGTAATTTTGATGCACTTGTGCAATTACTTACGATAATTGCATTGTAGAGAGCGAAAGAGCCCTGCGATAATTGCACTGTAGACCGATCATTGCATAGTAGTATAGTTCATATTAAGGTTATTGATGAAAAGCTAAGAATTTATGAATGACTAACGTCAGTTTGACAAGTTGTAAGTTTATTCGGGAAATATTTCCCCAAATTACACTCGTGCATCAAAATAACTGGATAATTTCGCAATTCAGCGTGTTATCTTCATAAAACTGCATTCGGTGATTTTCATATCAGCCCGATGCCGAAGGTGGAGGGCTCTTTCTCCAAAAATGAAAATGAACTCATGCAGTTTTTTGACAACACGCTGTCACGCAAAATTATCGGTAATTTTGATGCACTTGTGCAATCACTTACGATTATATAGCTCATGTATGAATAAGCCAATAGAATCAGTGAATTTTGTATAACAACTGCGTATTGATAAGTGAATTTACCCTTGACGACGTGGTATAATCATTTTGGTGTTTCGCCTCGTGTCAAAATGTAAATGACTTCATATTGACGATGTTTTGATGGTTGTCAAAAAAAATTAATATTTTTCATTCGTTATATAATCGTAACGAATACCCCTCGAGCAATCGAAAATAATCGGTATACTGACCTCGTCACTCGACGTATTTTCTTGAACGATTATATAGTTCATGTATGAATAAGCCAGTAGAATCAGTGAATTTTGCATAACAACTGCGTATTGATAAGTGAATTTACCCTTGACGACGTGATATAATCATTTTGGTGTTTCGCCTCGTGTCAAAATGTAAATGTTTTCATATTTACGATGTTTTGACGTTTGTCAAAAAAAAATTATATTTTTTATTCGTTATATAATCGTAACGAATACCCCTCGAGCAATCGAAAATAATCGGTATACTGACCTCGTCACTCGACGTATTTTCTTAAAACATCACTCGAGCTGCGCTCTCGTGATGTTTCGCAAAATACGTCTAGTGACTCGGAAGTATAATCGATTATTTTCGATTCTCTTGTGATATTATTACTGATAATATCATAGAAACAAACACATTACTCGTCAATGAAAACTTCTGAATTCAGTTAAAAAAATTGATTTCAGTCTAATTCTCACATGTATATTTTTTTGCTTTTCTGTTATAAATTTTCATTGAAAAAATGTAGGTGAGAAAACATCATTATAGTCAGATAGAGGTTGAATGAATGAATTTGTACGAAATATAAAATTTTCAAGCTGTGAACATCGTCAAATTTCACTTGAAATTAATATAATCAAGGAAATAACTTGAAATTATTTCGCATCCGAAACAATTCAGATACCTACGTTCTTCGTCAGAAAATTAAAATAAGATGTGTATACAAGTTGAGGTGTGAATGTAGATGAAGAAAGTAGATATTCTAGAAGATAATCGGTACTATATTTATATGAACAATACACAAACTATATCTAATTTAAATCTCATAGTTAGATCAGTACAAATAATGTGATTCTTTTTCTCTAATAAATGGTGATGATGAAAATTTCTGATTGTTCTAAAAGGATATTTCTCATCACTTTAAATGTTTTAAGTTACCAGAAAGCAGTATTTTCAAAATGATATTCACTGAAAAAAATTATACACTGAATCAAATATCAATTTTTTTGAATTTGGGTATTTGGTATCAGTGTTTGCTATTAGACTCGATGTTTAAAAACGCCTTTTTTAAACAAGAGTAAATAGGAATTTTCTATCAATTAATGAATTATTAACAAGAAATATAGTTTGAAAGAATATATTTCATCAATATACTAAAAAAGTCTCGAAGGAGTGTGTGCAAACGTTGTGAATATTATATATTTTAGTTTATAGCGTACACGAGTTCTCTATTTCTGATCCTAGGTATATTTTACGGACTAGGGTCAATCCCTTCAGTGCTGTAACTTTCGATGACCTGACTCAGTTCCCCACAGTTTTGTTTGTTACTATTTACTATACATTTGCTACAATCGGAAGAATAATCATATGAGATTTTACTGCTCATACAAAGGAATGATCTACTGTAGGGAACAGTTAAAAAAAAAAGTGTGAGTAGCAGAGATCCTTCCTTCATTTTTTTTACAAACAAATTCCTATCTCAATAATTCAGTTTGGAAGGGCTGAAGAGACTCAAAATCTACAGAAAAATTGAGAAATCCTCTTCATACAGAGACGGCGTTTGGAGAATATACCTAGTTGAAACTAAAAACAGCGGTAATCAAGGAAAAATGTTTATACCTCCAAAAGGTAGTTCTTTACCATCAACCCAATCCACGTATACATTTTTACCCCTCTAACTAAATTGGAACAAAGTTTGAGGGTGCAAAAGTTTTCATAATTTATTGGTCCCCATCAGTGGCGTAGCCACGGGGGGAAAAGGGGGATATATCCCCCCCATGCCCCATGGATAATGAATAATCGTTATTCTTTCAAGGCAAAAATAAATAAAACTAAAAACCTCATTTTTCTTAATTGAATATTGAAATCCCAAGGATACCGTGATATTTTTCTGGAAATATTTTCGCGAATTCCTTCAGGACCAGCGCAGTTAGCGTGACATGTATTTCAAGTCCTTCTAGAAGAAAAGTTATCACCTTTTAAATGCCATAATAATTAAATTAATTTTATTTCAAAATATTGACCCTTTTTTTATGTATTAAAAACCAACGTTTGCCTTTGATTTATAATATTGTAAAAAAAATTTAATACAAACTGGACATGTAAAATATTTCGCGTTAATATTCTCCGAATAATATTACCGTATCAAATGAGCTTAATGAAATAACATAAATGTGAATTAACCCTTATAACCTAACGTGTGCGCTGCCTATAAGCAATATCGAGGACCGTTGGTGACGCTGCTACTCACAGGAATAAAGGCTCATTTAGATTCAATTCTAAGTCCAAGTCCAAGTTGGGATACCGTTATACGCTCAGAATTGGAAAAGACCTCATTTTGCATTTGTATACCTTGCCGCCATGCATTTCGGAACAGGTTGCATAAAAAAAAATTAACAAAACAAAAAAAAACTGTTTTATTTTCTGAAATAAATATCATAAAGCGTAAAACTGTAACAATCATTTAAGTTAGTCAAAATAGTGATTGAATAAATTTGATTTAACTTTATCAATAACATATCAAATTCAACCTTTGCGCTCTATAACGTCGGCGTCGGTTCGCGTATTTCCATTTTATTTTATTCTACGCCTTTTATCATGTCTGTGGTGCAAGTGGTTCAAAATTTGAGAACTAGAAGTGAATCAAATGGTCGTCCTCTTCCAGATTTAACAATTTGAGAAGTCCATCGCAATTTTACTTTTTACCTTTTTTAACGATTTTAACGACTTCTGGACAGAAATTGGGCGTGGCACCCTGAATAGCCTCCGGCGGGGAGCTGTGCGGAGCCTCATATCCCCCCACCCAGGGCCTAACTCTGGCTACGCCACTGGTCTCCATGTATACTCCAAAGAGTCTTTGAAGTATGAGTTTCAGAAATTCTTTTCACCATTGATTTCAATATCTTTTTTTCGCTTATGAACTTCCCCGCCATGCCAAAAAAGTCTTAAACAGATTTGAATATAAAAAATTACTCCTGCACCTATCGACTTTCGATTCTTTGCAATAATTTATTGTTTTCGGGGAATACACGAGGAATCAGAGCTTCTTGAAAGAATTAAATATAGGAATATATAGTTGAAAAAAATTCAAATTTTATATCTTTCCGGTGAAATTTTTAATTTTTTAGCTACAAAGGAAAATTACGTATGTGTGACATGGAGCAAGATCTCAGAGCCCCCAGATAATACTTATTTTCTCAGCAATAATATGTGCGGGATAAAGTAGTGCTCGTATGTACTTTCAGTTTGTGCTTACCTGCTAGCTTGGGCCTACGGCCAATTTCCAGGTAACAGATGCTGAAGATGGGCGAGAGCTCAACTTAATTTTCTTAAATTTTCAGGACTGATTTTTAGTTGTATTTTATCCTATAAAATACATACTATTGCTGTGTATCGAAGGAAAGCAGTCAGGCGCGGGAGTATTCTTCCCATTCGTTTCAGACCTCCTAGACCACTATTTTCGAGAACTTTTTCATGTCTGATATCAGTGGCGGCTCGTGAGGTTTTGGTTTAAGGAGGCTACAAGAGGTGTTAAAAATACACCATAGGCGAAAATTTTTAGGATTTCAAGGTCAACCGCCTTATAATTTAAAGAAAATCAAAGTAAAACAAGCACCCTAAGCTATTATTTTGTTTTCACTTTCGAGTGTCTACCTTGAGACCTACAACTCCTATTTACAATATTCACAAAAACTCTTCTCAGCCAATTAATCAATTCATCTGTTCATCAAATTTTTTTTTCTTTCACAAAATAGGTACCTACCTACCTACTTAACAAATTTGTTAACAGCTGGTGAGAGCAAATAAAAAGTTATTATATATTTTTGAAGATTAGCGGGATTCTGCGATCTTTAACGTTAGCAAAATGATCTATAATATCCTCATAAAATTTTTTGTCTTTCGCCAAAAGTTTTACCAATTCCTTTTCAATAGACAACAAACTAATATTTTTCAAACGATCCTGGCTCATTGAATTTCGTAAATAAGATTTATTTCTCTTAAGAGTGGTAAACGAGCGCTCTACGGAAGCCGATGTCACCGGGATAGAAACAATTAAACATAAGAGTTTATAAACTAGGGGTAAATCTTGATTCAAATCATTATCAAAAAGGTATTTAATAGTCCTCACATGATTTTCATTTTGCCCCAAAAATTAATTGTCATTATAAACAACACACATTTCACTTTTTATGGCCACCTTATTGAAAAAAGTGTATTTTTGACATAAATTTTCCAAAAGGTTATCTGGAAAATTAGCCGAAAATCCGGTAAACAAATTTTTATTGAGTAAGTCGAAGAAATGCAGTTCTTTCAAATCAGAGAACCTTATTTCTATTTGACCCCTAATAGTATCCAAAATTTCATAAAATATTTGCTTATAGTGAAGCTCCATATCTGCGTAACTGAATTTCTTTCGTTTTGGGCTAAATTGAGTCGTATCATCAATAGTTTGAAATACAGAAAATAGTTTTTTAAAATAAACTTCTGCACGAAATTCTGAAATTTTTTCCAAAAGAAACTTGAGCCGATTTCGTGAGTAAATTTCATCTGAAAACTTGTGCTGTAAGATTTGAAAAACTATTTCTGTTTGTTCAAAAATTAATTTAAAGATGTTTAAAAAATATATAAATTCCTTATCTTGTAAGTAAGATATTAATCCGCGTGCTGTATTTAAAGTTACTTTATCGGTGAAAAATTCCTCACTTTCAACGAGGTTCAGAATTAAATCCTCAAATCCTAAGCGGCCCCAAACAGAGACATTTTCACTAGTAAAAAGTAAACACTGCCAACAAAATAATTTATTTTTTACCTGTGATCCGGTTAGGCAAGGATGTCTCTCATAATTCCTTGTATTAAAACCGCGGTTTTGTTGTCTCTTACGCTGCACCAAATTGTTTAATTCAGGGGTAGGTCGCAATGTTTTTATCAAAGCTTTATCCTCATAACTTAGTGCACTAAAGTTATGGGATAACAAATATTCCACTAAGTCACCATTAAAATTTTTGAAATTAACTTCAGTAACCAAACTCATTTTGAAACAATACGCGAGCAATATAAGTAAACACGCTGCTGTTTACGGCTATTAGTAACTACGATCACACTAAGATTCAATTGATGCTTTCCAACGAATTCACTCGATGTCACGCGAAATTCTATAGTTGTGATTGGTCGACATTGTCTGAGACTGGGTTCCTATTGTTGTTGCCATTTACATGTGTTTTGCTTTTCTATTGCAATGAAGTATTCATTCGGAGTATTTGCACCGTTGTTTGCTTTTATGTGGCAGGCATAAGCCTCCGCAGCGTTGCCACAAATCTTGAAATGAATGAAATGCAGTAACTGTAAATACCATTATATAATGTAGGTTGAAAGGAAGGTAGGTGCATGAAATAATATGATTTTGATTGATATGAACATGCTGAATGCTGACTATTCAATATAATATATTAGTGATACACGGAATATTATTGAGGAGGAGGCTTAGCCTCCTTAGCCGCCTTTGAATAGCCGCTCCTGTCTGATATATATATATATATATATATATATATATATATATATATATATATATATATATATATATATATAATATATCAATATATATATATATATATATCAATATATTTATATATATATCAATATATATATATATATATATATATATATATATATATATATATATATATATATATATATATATATATATATATATATATAATTATATATATATATATATATATATATATATATATATCAATATATATTTATAAATATATATATAAATAATTATATATATATATATATATATATATATATATATATATATATTTCCCCGGTTCGTATTGACATCTCCAGCGGCTGTTTTCATTGCAGAACGAAAGTATTAAAATTTGGGTAAATTTCTGCAGCCGCCGCCATTTGTACGTAGATATTTCTGATTTTCATATAAATATTCGTCCCAGTACATATTGACATCTCCAGAGGTTCGCAAATGAGATCATTTATTTTCATATGGGATTTTTTTTTGTTGCAGAACGAAACAACCACAATTTGGTAAAATTTTATCAACCGCCGTCATTTTTATATAGATATTTGTTGTTTTTTCGTAGTTTTGGAAAATTTTTCAAACTCTACAACTTCTGCAAATTGAATTAGAAGGTTCAAACTTGGTACGTAGATTGAGTTGATGTTGAGGAAGTGCCTTCTGGTAGTTTGAACCAACCATTTTCGTAAGTCGCGCTGCCCCGCTCGGGGACTGTTCCGTTCAAATTGCATCTCCACCTTCGCTATCAGTTAACAATGCACTGGAACTGGCATTGGAACAGGATCTTAAGGATACAAAGATTGGAAAAGCGGCGGGCTTCGATGACATCTACCCCGAATTTCTGGTTAACTGTGGTGAGATAACCCGACTCTGGCTCATGAAATTTTTCAATGACATCCTTAATACAGGCAGCTTACCACCGGAATTTAAGAGAACCAAGATTATTGCTATTCTGAAGCCTGGAAAACCACAGGGACTGCCCGAGAGCTACCGACCTATAGCCCTCCTCAGCTGCTGCTATAAGCTACTGGAAAGACTACTCTATAACCGTATATGTCCTGCAGTGGATGCAGTGACCCCCGTGGAACAGGCTGGGTTTAGGAGCGGTCGTAGCTGTGCTGACCAGGTCTTATCCCTGACAACTCAAATCGAAACGGGGTTTGGAAGGGGTCTGAGAACATCCGTAGCGTTTATTGATCTTACTGCAGCGTATGACACCGTCTGGAGGAAAGGCCTAAACTACTCAGAGTCATACCATGCCTGAAAACGTGCCATCTAATTAACAACCTACTATCAAACAGGCTATTTCAATTCTTTGTAAACGATGCTAAGAGCAGTACTAGGAAGCTGAACAACGGCCTCCCGCAGGGCTTGGTGCTAGCCCCACTTCTGTTAAATCTCTACACAGGTGACCTACCTAAAACGAGGTGTAGAAAATTTGCGTATGCAGACGACCTAGCGATTTCCTACCAGCACAAACTCAAATTGCCAACTGAACATGCTTTGAATGAAGACCTCGCCAAGCTTAATGACTACTTCAGAAAATGGAGACTATGCCCAAGCCCGTCTAAAACGGAAGTCTGCTGCTTCCAACTATCCAACCGGCAGGCAAATGATCCCCTGCGGGTAGAATTTAATGGCAGAACCCTTAACCACAATAAAAACTGAGAACGCGCAATAACATCATAGCCAAACTTGCTGGAACAACATGGGGAGCTACAGCGGCGGCACTCCGGACAGCGGATCTGGCCTTAGTATACTCTGTCGCAGAATATTGCTGTCCTGTTTGGATCGGCAGTTCACATACCACAAAAGTAGATGTGCAACTAAACCAAACAATGAGACTGATTACTGGGACTATACGGCCAACACCAAGCGCTGGCTTCCAGTGCTCAGTAATATCACACCACCAGATAGATATCCGACGAACTACGGCTCTCAACAGAGAATATAAGAAAATTATGGCTAACGCGGACCTACCAATCCATACCGATATCCCATACCTAACAGGGCAGTATCATCGGCTCAAATCGAGGCAGCCAGCCATCCGATCAGCACTAGAATCGAACGAAAACTATCATGCGACCAATAAATGGACTAACACATGGACAGAAACTGCAGGAGACCACTACATCCAACTAGATGATCCAACGCACTGTTTCAACGGTTCTGACCTGCCAAGCCGACTATGGGCAAAACTCAACCGAGTTAGAACAGGTTACGGGAAATGTGCTGACTCCCTACATAACTGGGGCAGGGCAGAATCCCCACAATGTGACTGTGGATCTCCGCGGCAAACTATCCGCCACATCGTATCAGAATGTCCTAACCGTTCCTACGCTCATGACCTGGAAGATTTCATGAAAGCCACACCAGAGGCAATTGAATGGCTTCGTAATTTGGATGTAGATATATAGTTTGTCAGAATAATTATGTTTGTCCTTATATATTTAAGATTATTTTGTTTCTGTGTATTTTGTATTTTACATACTTCTGTCATTGTATCGTACTGTAACCCCATACGCTAAATAAATAAATAATGCACTTCGCGAATTTTTTCTTTACAATAATGGCTTGAAATTTGATACATGGATTGAGTTGATAACGAGAAAGGTTCTTTCGTTGGTTTCAATTTTTTTCCTCAAGCACGATGCAGATGCAATTTTTTTTCTTCAAAATAAATTATTTTCTTCTTTTTAATTAGGTTTGCTGTTCAAACGTGATTTTTCAAAATATAATTCGATTCGTTGCAGTTGCTTCTTGACGCGGAAAATACGACTTTAGTGATGGAGCTCCGCGGCTCACGATTCTTTTTTAATTGCTTGAAAGATTAGTGCGAAAATTACCAATTATTACTGCCAGGTACTTCCCTTTTGCAGAAATATTTGCCAGACGCTTGAAAGGTCCCAAAAAAATAATGGAATTTTACTTATATTCTCAGTCTTGATTTTCATACATGATACTCAGGGTATATTGTGTGCGATAATATAATATTTCAACCGGTAAAACAATATTTTAAATTTTAGGCAATGTTGCTTCCTCGGTATTAATACTGTTCGACACTTTTTCAAGATCTCTTCCTAAATCAATATTAAATCTAAGTCATATTATTCACAAAAAATACAGTTCATTAAATGTGACATGATATTTTCTATAACATAACAACTATTTTTATTTTTCACGGACACGTTCCACTCAGCTTTGAAAAGACTCGATTAAATACTATATAGTCCGGGGAAGTAAGATCAAAAAATCTATCAACGAGAAAAATAAAAAAAGTAGAGGTCATAATTTTTTTTAAGTAAGTGCACTGACCCCACATCGCTTTCCTAAATTTCTGACCAAATCCCGTGAAAGCTCGAAACACAGCTTGCAAGCACATTTGAAAGCACTAAAATTCGATGATTTTTTGCTTATAACTTTTTCTGATGTACTCGCTCAAAAAAATCGTAGAGATCAAATTCACAGTAAATTTTATGCTCTACACGATGACGTAAGTCGACTTTTGAAATGAAAATTTTTTCGACTCAAAATTTTCCAAAAAATTAAAATTGTTTCGAAAGGTCGTGTTTTAACCGGCAACCATACTGAAAATAACCATATCGAGAACAAAACATACGGAAACATAGATGGTGTGCTATAAAAAATTTATGTATTTTCAGATTTGGAAAATTCAAAATGGCAGCCGCAAAAATCGCTTTTTCAATCACGCTTCCTCTTGAAAACATTAACGATATCGAAACGCGGTTGGTTGCAATCGATAGGGGAAAAGTTGTAGTTGTAGGCATAAAATGAAAAATAATTTTATAAATTTTTTTACATAATTTCTTTTAAAAATTTATAAAAAAAAAATTTTGTTTTTTGAGTTTTTCCTCATTTTTGTATTGAAAAATAAAGTCAATCATTATACTCATACTCGAAATGTATTTGCCGTTAAAAAACGCGTATTTCAAAAAAATTGTTCAAATACAATAATCAGAAGCCGAGATATAGAAGCTCAAAATTCGCTTTGTACTGTGACCATACTATTAAAAATTTTCAAATTCTTATTGTTGCATTAGATTGTTTCACCTGTGTGGTGATTAAATACAGATTTTAAAAAACGTTGGGTCACTGGCTGCATCAAAAATAAATCAGTAGTCTTGCCGCGTTCGCCCGAATATGAACGCGGCAGCTGCTCAGCGTAGTGGTGGGGAGACCATTGTCGCCGAGCACCCCAACGGGTCTTCACTAATACACGCGCATTTTTAATTTTTAATAGTATGGTCACAGTACGAAGCGAACATTGAGCTTCTATATCTCGGCTTCTTATTATTGTATATAAATTTTTTTTTAAAAACGCGTTTTTTAACGGCAAATACATTTCGAGTATGAGTATAATGATTGACTTTATTTTTCAATGCAAAAATGAGGAAAAACTCAACAAACATTTTTTTTTTATAAATTTAAAAAAAAGTTATGTAAAAAAATTTATAAATTTTTTTTTTATTTTATGCCTAAAACAACAACTTTTCCCCTATCTATTTCAACCAACCGCGTTTCGATATCGTTAATGTTTAAAAGAGGAAGCGTGATTGAAAAAAAAGCATATATATTCGATTTTTGCGGCCGCCATTTTGAATTTTCCAAATCTGAAAATACGTAAATTTTTTATAGCACACCATCTATGTTTCCCTATGTTTTGATCTCGATATGGTTATTTTCAGTATGGTTGCCGGTTAAAACACGACCTTTCGAAACAATTTTCATTTTTTCGAAAATTTTGAGTCGAAAAAATTTTCATTTCAAAAGTCGACTTACGTCATCGTGTAGGGCATCGTGCGAGTACATCAGAAAAAGTTATAAGCAAAAAATCATCGAATTTTAGTGCTTTCAAATGTGCTTGCAAGCTGTGTTTCGAGCTTTCACGGGATTTGGTCAGAAATTTAGGAAAGCGATGAGTGTTCAGTGCACTTACTTAAAAAAAATTATGACCCCTACTTTTTAATTTTTCCTCTCTATATACTTACTGCCCCGGACTAATATATTAAACACAAAGGTACGTATAGCTACTCAAAAATAGAGCAGGCCAAAGTAGACAGTAAGTATAGAAGGGAGATCGACGCTCATAGATAATCACTCTAGCGCTCAAATGGGCCAATAATATCTTTGCGCTTATTGTCATAGGGACACTTAAGTTGTGTCCAAGGGATATTTGGCCTCTACTATCATTTAACGGTATGGCTGTTTACAGAAGGTAAAGTATATATAAGAATCAGTCCTGAACATTTAAGAAAAGTGAGTTGAGTTTTTTCCATCTTTAGCACCTGGTACCTGGAAATTGGCCGTCATCCGAAGGTTGCAGATATGCATACACTGAAAGTATATACGAACCCCTTCTTTATCCCACACATATTATTGCTGAGAAAATAAGTTAAGTGGGATCTCGGACTAACAGTCTTATATATTCCGTCTATACTAAACTTTACATTTTAAGCTTGATGATGAGATCTCACGTTTTAAAATTTTAGAATAGGGCTACTCTAGAAAATTCATGCTCTCAATATTTATAGGAAAAATTCAACCGAACACTTTTATTTAAATAACCAACTTTCGAGTTTTTCTGAACATTGCGATGAATATTCTAAATCATAATTTAGACAGAAAAAGACACAAGTTGTCGACATAAACACGCAAAAATTTTCTTCAAATCCGTCACTAGGCGTAGTCAACAACAAACCAGACTTAGCACCGTGGTTTTTTTGTAGCAAATTTCATTTATGAAATTTCTAAACAACATTATGAATGGACACTTCGAGTAAACATAAAAAGATGGAAATGTAGCAATATTCTCACATCTTTATAACTCTACGCGTTCATAAATTTTCATAAATATACATACGATCGTACGAAACCCATCTTCCAACGGGGTTGTTAGCTATATAACGCCTTGCGTATGAGGGAAATCATTAAACTGGACCAAGTATACGTTTTTCAGTTCTTCCATAAAATATTTTACAACGAAGTACGTTTCCTCGAACTTATACAGTAACGTACGTATGCTCAGCTTCGATAAAATTATTCGCTCATACCTTATTCACGTGTTCACTCATTTTTATTCAGTAGAGGCAAATTCTTCAGGAAATGAGGTACCTACCTACTGCAGTGGCGTAGCGTAGATATGTAGACACACATGAACATCATGATAATATCTTTAGAATGAAAATATAAATTGCTCTAAACTTTAATCACTTATAAATATTTTATTCCCGAATAACCTATTAAAAAAAATTAATCTTTGTCTTTACTCTGCAATAAGTTCAATTTTCACTGCTCTTCTATTCTAATCGATGATATAAATTAAATTTTTCAGATCGAACTACTCAGTATACATATTTTTTCGTATACTTTCCAGAATCAATTACAAATAATTAAAAGATGAATCTTCGGAGTGATATACTAGTTGAGTCAATTCCCACAGACGTTAGGCATTATAATAGATTGATTGTTGATTTAGGTATAAAATGCAAAGTCAGGACATAAAATTAAAATATTGGGCAGGAGTTCATTAATTCGGCGGTATATAAGAAATTTCGAGGTATAATATTTTCTTTGGCATACCAGAGTTGTTCGTGCTCCACAAGCGTACCAGCCGAATTTGAAGAACTCAAACTGAAAGAGGCACAGAAAAAAAAATATATATCAATATTTTTTTTTCTGTACTTCGATTCAAGTTTTTTAAATTCGGCCCAATCGGGTAGAACACGAACAACGTATTTTTGGTATGCCAAAGAAAATATTGAATTATTGTATCTTGAAATATCTTATATACCGCAAAACCATGCAGTTCAGGAAGGTATTTGAATTTCTTTTCTTGTTACAAATTTTCGATGGAAGTGAATTTGTTGAAACAAATGAAAAACAGAGTAGGTACTCAAAATTTCTAATATATCTTTTCATAATAAAAATTTGAATAAACTTCAAGAACTTTTCATACAAAATTCCTACCCATCATCTTTAGTCAAGAAAATTTTATTTAGCACAGAACATAACATCATAAGACAAAATAACAATTCTCATAATAAACTTGTTACAGACATGAATCAAGTTTCAATTTTTTATGCCACATTACCTTATATGAAAGAAATAACACCTAAACTGACCAGAATTTTTCAATATTTTGAAAACATCAAAATTGCAAATAGAACAGTTATTTCAATGAGACAAATATATTCGAAAGTAAGAGACAAAATTCCTATTTTATCACATAAAAATGTTGTTTATAATATCTCTTGTCATGATTGCGATAAGAATTATATTGGCCAAACAAATATTCTATTAAAAGACAGAATCACTTCTCATAAGAGTGATAGTAGATTACACCCTGAGAGATGTGCTTTAGCTAAACATGTCAATGATTGTGACCATCAGATGAACTACCTTTCAACAACTGTTCTTGCAAGAGAATCACATCTTTCAAAATGATCTTTCTTAGAAATGGCCTTTATCTATCAAGAGAATAACTCCATCAATAAAAAAACACATATAAGCCATTTGAGTAAAATTTATTCTTTTTTACTTTCACTTGATATAAAATAACACTATATCGAATTGATTTAGCGTAACGAAATAATGTCAAACTTCAGTTTGAATAAAAAAAAAATAAAAAATGAGTGACATCGATTTGTCATTTCGTTCAGAAATTCAATTATAATTACTTCAAAAATGTATCCACTTCTCTAATTATTCATCAAATAGCATCATCTTTCATATTACAATGTTTCTTATATTGTATTATGAACATATATGTAAACATCCTCAAGATAGATTCTCTTTGATGATGGAATAAACAATTCCGAAAGCTTGGAAAAACTTCAAAGAGTTTCTTTTTACATTGCTGCAGTCCATACAAATAGTTTTCCTCTTAACTAGTCAGCGACTACCCTCCTCTTATATATATATATATATATATATATATATATATATATATATATATATATATATATATATATATATATATATATATATATATATATATATATATATATATATATATATATATATATATATATATATATATATATATATATATATATATATATAATATATATATATATATATATATATATATATATATATATATATATATATATATATATATATATATATATATATATATATATATATATATATATATATATATGTATACGTTCATCTATAATTGTTATTCAGACAATATGAATTAAAATAAGCAGGTTTTTGTAAGATTTAACATAATATGAATTACTCACCTTCTGCTAATTTTTCGTACACCTCCTCTTTAGCTGCCCAAGTTGATGGGAGTAGGAGCCAACACTGGCACAACAGGAAAAGCATATCTGAAGTCCTATAATTCATTAATGTTCAGATCTCGACACAACCTGCAAAACAATTTCAAGAGGTTATGAAACATTATTCAACTAAATTATATAACGACATGAAAACTATGATCGTGAATCGAAAATCAATATTTGAAACAAAATAACTACTTAATACATTTAATCATTTTGATGTAATTGCATGGCGTTCAAGATAGACTTACAGATCAACTGTTTTAATTTGGATTCAGTCGTTTGCTACTATCGAGAACTGAATAATAAACATAATTTAAAAAATCGAAATCTATCAAGTTGTCCTTCAGGAGTTAACTAGAGTCAATACTATGTATAATGATACTATGAATTTAAGGAGTACCATAAAGATCATCATGAATGATTGTAACAACAAATAGTGAATTCGGCCTTTTAGAGACTTGTCAGTGTCATCTGAAAATCCTGTCTTTTAACCATCTGAATGGACTCATTTCACAAAACTAACATATATTGTAGTATGTAAATGAAGAATAAAATCTACGTTAAATAAAAATATAAATAGACAGATACTTGTAGATTCATTCGGGGTAACTGGACGCAATGGGTAACTGAGCGCGGTATGTGTATCGTTAAAACGAGAAGAGGAAGATGAAGAGACAGAGACACCAAAATGGTCAAATATTCTCGACCTGTCAGGATAACTCGAGGTAATAGGATAATTTTTTTGTCCGCAAAAAACTTCATTTGGTAATTTCTTCCGTAGGTTTTTCTTTAATGGGAAACATTAATTTGTAACTTGTAAATTCTCCACCTATGAATAATGACTTGCGTACGACGAGAATATCGAGATAGCGTCGGTTTTGCACGTATAACATCGTTCTCTTTTGGCAGGTATCCGTTGAAGATACTACATCGTTAAGAGTCAAATAATATTCAATATCTATTAAACGAATATTCAGTTTATTAAAATTATTAAGTATCTGTGGCGTCTGATAGACGGTAAGTTATGAGGAGAAATCTAATTATTTCGTATAAATGCATTATCTTGAAAATCTTAATTGATTCCTTGTTTCATTTTCCGCCATTTCATTTTTTTTATTTTTCTCTATTAAATTATTTATCTTTCAATATTGAAATAATCATATTACATTTCTTAATTTAAAATATTTTTAATTTATTTGCTTATTTCACTCTCTCAATTTGACACAAGATTTTTGTAGGCTAACGATGGCAAATTTCACGTGGTCATATCTTATGTTCAGTTTTATGTTGGAACATATACTGTCTTTCTTAGCACCTTTGCTTGAGATAAATCTAAATGTTAATTTGAATTGGCCACCGATACCCTACAGAGATTCTTGGGAGATTTTAAGTTTGAGATTGTATGTTAATTTGCCCCGAATTTTTTTAGTCACCTTGGCTGGAGCTAGGAAGCATTTTGATTGGAACTAAAAACCACTTTGTCTGGAACATTTAACAGAAGCCACGATATAACAGCAGCTAGAACTACCAAGCAACTAGGGACGAAGATTTCCAAGTGTGGGGAAAAGATTGGGCAATCACAAGAATACAATCCAACTATAATATAATCAATAAAACGTCGATAGAAAATTAAATAGAAAAACAGATAGGTCTCTTTGTATATATAATAAGAAAGTAGTAAATACCTTCATTTTATATCTCGTTACTATTTCTGAAAACTAACTAGACCCTATATATGTATAACCAATCTCTCAGCTAGCTCGGGCATATATAATAAAAAGGGAGAGTGGTTACACATTGTAGCATCAAAGTTATTGACCTCAAAAAGGTGAGTTATTTTTTTTAAATAAGAACTAGTACGCTTTCTTTATGATTTAATTTTGAAGTTATATTCGCTTCAATTTATTATATGGGTATTTATTTACAACTTTTTCATTCAGTAATCTAGGAAAAGTTCCCGGTTAAGTGCGCGCATGTGTACACTTTTCTCTTAGGTGTTATTTTCGATTGTACATTATTTTTTTGGAAACTGGTGTTGATAAAATTCTCGTACTTTTATTTTTTCATCACCATGTCGCGAATATATGTAAGAAAAACCATTCAACTTGCACCGGTCACCGAGGAGCAAATTTCAAGTGCGAAAGCACTAAAGAGCGAAAGAGCTGCTGCAAGTGCCATTAGAAGTAGTGAGTCTTGTCTTCGAAAGCGACTTAAACTGAACACTGCTGCATCTAAAATGGGACTAAAATCCAACAGTGAAGCTTTTTGTGACATCCTATATTAGTAGCATACTGTACTTTATGTAAGGAAAAATATATAGAGCCAAATACTGAGAAATGGATTCAGTGCACGTATTGCAACGACTGGCGGCATGAAACATGTAGGTACTTCGTAAAACAGAAGGGTGTTTGTTTGTGATAATTGTACTGATAAATTCTTCAAATAACAATGTTCTCACTACAGTTGTGCCTACAGTTGACACTTGATATTAAGTGTTATATAAAGAACTTTACTCTTGATAATTGTGTTAAATTAAATTATAGTAAAAATGCGCTTACCTATCCGTATACGGTAGCGCACAGTTACCCGCAACGCGGATCAAGTGAGTGCATCTCGATTTAGTGTAATCAAATGATTACAGTAAAAAACTGCTTGAATTTCTCTTATATTCTTATTTCAGTTCACAGGCCATTAAATGGTTCATCTCAGAGCACTGTTTTCATATACTTCACTATTTTATATTATACGTAGAAAGTCATTATTTACCAAAATGCGTACACTTGACCCGAATTACTCTATAAGAAAAATTATTCCTTCAACGCCATAATTGAGGATTATTCGTGTATTAATAGATTTGTAGTTGAGGTACATATAATATTTGAATTATTAAGGTAAATTCAAGTAGTTTTTCAATTCAGTTATGCGTATGAAGATTATTTTATTGAATATTCACTGTTACGTATGAATACTTTCTGAAATATTTTAATGAACCAAAAAGCGAACGGCTCTTTTCAAGAACCACAATTGTATGCTGATTATGGTAATTTCATCTAGTTTTTTCGCATGTGCTTTAAACATTACGAAAAATGAAATCTAAGCAGAGACCTCCCTTCAAAATTATCTGCCGTTATATATAAAAACTGCTCAACCACTCATCAATCAAGGAAGGGGAAGATTGAAAATGGCCAAAGTGTGATTTAAGATTCTCATCTCCCCGTCAAGTCGTTTAGTCTCGTTTCTGACGTTCCAGTAGACTGATAATCGTTAGATAATCGTTTCATGAAGGGGAAAAACTATACCGGATCAGACTTATATATTGTCGAATGGAAAACTTCGGAGTCAGTTTGTGCGTCTTTATCCTACTATCATATAGAAAAATTAAGAATAAAAAAATTAATCATCATGATGTTAAAAATGAAATAACTAGAAATACTTTCTCATTCAATCAAAAGGACAAACAATATATCATTCTTAAAAAAATAACAATACTATTTCAATTGAATGCATCTTACGTAAAATGAACAAGGAAAATTATTCAATAGTTTAAACAATTATCAAACAATTTTTCAAGGGAGCTTGTTATATGTATTGTCCTACGAAAAATTCTACATTCATAGTCCAACAGTGAATTTCAGAAATCGTCAAGTCACCCCGGCTCAAAATCTGCATACAGCTGTTTCGATCTTATTAGATCTCATCAATGCAGCTTATTTGACTCATAGTAAATTAACAAATTTCTAATTGTTTCTTAGTACAAATCGTGACCGACTTATCAGGATAACAACCCAGAGCGCCCTTCACCAAGGATATTGGAAACCAAAAATCCACCGATTAGATCGAAAATGCAGAACACCTTCGGGATAATACATAACTTCCTAACATGAAATGTCTACAATGCAAACTGCAACTTCACTCCAAGTCAAATAAGCTGCACAGATGTAATCTAACAAGATTGAAACCTCTGTATACAGATTTTGATTTGGGACGACTTGAAGATTTCTATAATTCACTTCTGGATTATGAATGTAGAATTCTTCGTCGCTCACATGGAAAGTTGTTTGATAATTTTTTTAATTGTTGAAGAATTTTCCTTGTTCAATTTATGTACCTAGTATATTAAATTGACCGTGGTCAACTTGTATATTTTTCATGATTTGATTGTGTATGCATCTTTTTTCATAGAATAAAAATTCAACAAATCCCCTAGTGGAGCTATCTTCATGAGATTCGACATGAACAACGTTTCCATCCATCTTTAAAGCGGTGAAATGAAAAGAAATAATGGATAGGCTCTTCTGTCCTTATTACAGCATTGTGAAAATAAAACTTAGGAATAACATTGATGACCCAACAGCGTTTCATTTCACATTGAAAAACACCAATACAAAATTAGATACATCTCTGTTGTAATGAAGAATTAAGCAATATCGAAAATATCAGCTACTTTACGGAATGCTAAATCAAGTGTCCAATATTTTCTTCAAAATATAATATCAGAATTTGCAACATTTATATCACTGATTCGTTTTGTTTTCTTGAAAAATTCAGATCTGACACAGATCGCTGAGGAAATTGGACAAACTTCGTCAATTTTATATTTGAATATCACTTTCAAGAATGGATATTGAAAATGATACACCAAAAATATTTCTGAATCATATGAGTTTTGCGTAGAACGTAAGTTTTTTTAATTCATCATTTTAAAGAGAACAAACACTATGTAAAATATACTTGTTAAACGATAATCATCAAATAACTTTCCAAGAAAAATGGCTTTGTGAATACCATAAGCTAGAACTCCTTATTTATATACCTACATAAAGGTGAATAACAGAACATGGCACATCGTTCCAACTAAAGAACAAAAAGTTTATCAGTTATTCTAAGTCGAATAGTGAAATTTCTTCATAGGTAATCTACTGAATACGTTGATGAAGTGAACAAAGAATATTCTTCAATAATTTAAGAAATTATCAAACAACTTTCCAAGGGAGCTGGTTATATGTATCCCCGCCGAGAATTATATATTTAAAATCGAACAGTGAATTATAGAAACCCTCAATTCAGCCCGACTTAAAATCTGTATACAGCTGTGTCGATCTCATTAGATCTCATCAGTGCAGATTATTTGAATCGGAATTAACAAATATATAATTGTTCTCCAATACAAATCGTGAGCGAGCTACTATCTCGACAACAACCCAGAGCACCCTCCACCAAGGATATTGGAAACCAACATGTAACCAGCTCCCTTGGAAAGTTGTTTGATAATTTTTAAATTTATTGAAAATTTTTTTTGTTCTCCTTATGTAGTATATTATATTGACCTTGGTCAACTTATTTATTTTTCATGATTTGATTTTGATTTCATTGAATTCGTAAAAATGATGAAACTGAATAAAATCTATTGAGATTAAATTGGACACATTGACGTAACACTTCCGATAGCCTAATGAAAGATTGCTAAGCGTGAACGTCAGCTGTATTCGCATATACGTATGTATTTAGACAGAATACTCACAATCTCCCTTATTTATTCAATAACTCACAAACGTCGTTATTTCATTGATGCTTTACTGTAGATCAGTTAATACTCATATATCATATATAAATATATATATATATATATATATATATATATATATATATATATATATATATATATATATATATATATATATGGGTGAATATACGCTATTTGAATGAATACTCCATGCTTAAGAAATGAAGAATATTGTCGTTTATTTCGCCCACGCAATCAATTTATAATAATCGCTTAATTGTAGGCATTAATGATTTAAAATATTTATAAATGTATACTCCCCTGGCATATCCCACTAGTAGATTCTATAACTTTTAACGCAAAATGCCTTTTTTATTTATGGCTTTATGTTTTCTTCTAATATTATCATATGCCTAAAAAATCACATTACAATACTGTCACTTCACCTGGCGAATTTGAAAGAATAAATATTTGACATAAAACTGCTAAAGCATGTCTTTGACCTTGAATGATGCGTGGGTTACAGTGTGAGGTTAGAAGTAAGCTAACGGCGTCGAGCAAAATTCAAATAATATTGCGTCAGTCTTCCATTCACTGTCAGAAGGGGGGTTTGTGCCAGTAGTCGCAGTATTTCCCCTGGTAAGTATATGTTCTCATATTTTATCGTTACGTAATTGTAAATTATCCCAATGTAATGTTTATTGTGTGTAGATGCCTTGTATTACGTTAACATTTGGTCGGAAAAATAAGTGATGTTGTTTTTGCAGGTTATGTGCAATTTCGTCACTTCCCTGGCGTCACTTCTCTGGCAGTTTCTATGCCAGGGGAAAAACATACGTTCCAGGGCAGTGCCGAAATTTTGTTTTGTTAATATGTTTTATATCATTCATTTCATTTGTTCTAGTTCCTAGAATATCAATACTTGGATATTATGCCGATTGTGAAAAAAAAGCAAACTAGTGAAGAGAGGTTAGAAAAAAAGCGCCAAGCTGAAAAATTACGCTACCAAAGAATTGAAAACGATCCGGTCAAAAATGCTGAATCAAAAGAGAAAGAAAAAGAAAAACATTCAGTAGAAAATGTTCATTTTTCAAGCGACGGTCCTGTAATTCAGTACCGTAACAAACATATGTTTTTTTTACTTATGACGTGAATTAACTGAAATATCCAAATATTTCTGAATTCACCTGGAACTATCACGAAGCTGGGCATGGTAAAGGAGCTCCAGATGTTATCGGAGGGACATTTAAACGAACTGCTGATAAAATCGTCGCATCAGGAACCGACATTACTATTATAGACGACTTTGCTAAGGAATTAAAAAAATATTGCCCTGGCATTCATATTGTTGTGATACTCGAAGAGGAAATTGATTTACAGAGAATATACAGAAGATAATTGAAGATAATTGCTACATATCGAACTCTTTGCTGGTACACTAAAAGTACATCAAGTACTAGGAAACCTTTTTAGCAATACGTTATACATGAAGAGCTTTAGCTGCTTTTGTAGCATTTTTTGTCCTCACTTCGACTTAGGCGACATTAAATACACCCAAAACGATAATACCAGATTGGATGTTGCTGCAGTATACACCGATTCTGAGGAAGATGTGCAAAACCCAATGATTTCACAAACATCTGCTAATTTGATTAACACTATCGATAATGAAGAAACTGCTGAGACTATCAAGAAAGGTGATTTTGTACTTGTGGAATACCAGATGAACGATGAAAAATATAGATATGCTGGCGTGTGTTCTTTTGATTTTGATGAAGAAGAAGGAGAGATCAGAATTACTTTTCTTAATATCTCCAATGAATGTGGTACTATATTCAAATATACTTATAAACAGAGTATTCTACAAGTTTACAGAGTCAATTGATGTGTTTGAAGTAAATTATTGATTACTTAGTATTTAAGTGAAGAATATTTTGTGTTTTTCCATTTATACTGTGCCATTATATTTTTTTAAGTTTAATTGTTTAGATAGCCTTAAGACTAATAAACTGTTACTTTTATTTTGTTTTCTAAACAAAGTTTGCCTTTTTGTTTAATTTAGAATATTTATTCCATTCGATTTAAGCCTTAAACGTAACTTTAACTTCTGGAACTTTTGATTATTTAAATCTGTCAAACAATAAGTGCTGTGATTTTTACAATAGATAAGTACGTACTTAATTTGCAGAACTCGCAGATGAGACTGATAAAAGCAAAATTCATCTGTTATTTGTTGTTTTTTTTGTATCTATAAATAAATATCTAACAAACATTCGTTTCCACGTTTTATTTAGTATTATTCACTTTACTTGGATGATAATCAATGACTTGTCACTTCCCTTCCTTAAATTGTCACTACTCTGCCAATTGTCACTTCCCTGATGGCTTTAAAATTTGAAAAAGAAGAAATTTCTCCTGGCCCTCATCATTAAAAATGCAAAAATGATTTCGACTAGTTAAATTATTAATATTAAAATAAACATGCAACTTTTCCTTTCGGGACACCAAAAAAGCAAATACCATATTTTCACCCATATATATATATATATATATATATATATATATATATATATATATATATATATATATTTATATATATATATATATTTATATATATATATATTTTATAATAATATATTAAAAATATAATATATATATATATATATCTATAACTATATATATAATATATATATATATTATATATATATATATATATATATATATATATATATATATATATATAAATATATATATATATATATATATATAATATACCGTATTCGTCACAGATTCGAGAAATACCCCGCCATCTGCATTTTAACACGTTGTGTTTACACTAGAAAGACCATCCACGCATTTCTAGTTATTAATTTCCTACTAATCTGAGCCCCTCAAATATAAATTAATACTGCTGAAAATAACAATCGCCATCCATTCGCGTAATCGACGACTTGACAGCGGTCATTTATTAATCCGGACCTCCTTGACTGCGTCGATAAGCCAGACGTCGGTACGCTTACGTGCTTCTACGCAACCCTAACCCGAACGAACGCCCTCCACGTAGTTGAACGAATATAAATGACATTGTCGGACGTTGGACAAGGGGGGTGACTATTGTGTTTCGAGTGCTTAGTTGAATGTTCGTTTTGAGAATGAACCGTTTAAAATGATCATTACGGAAAATTTTATCAATTCAGGTACGACGGTAGATGATGCGAGATCAATTTCAAGTTGCAAGGATCTGACAAAGATGAAGTAATTGATATAAGTTATATATTTTGTGCTCTGAATCTGTTCACGACAATCAAGCTATCAGTGGTTTATAAAATTCCAACTTTCTTTGAATTGGAATAGTATTCTTACGCTTGGAGCTCCGCACCTACGCACTCCTTGCACCTACTTGTTTCGATTTAAAAACACTCGTAAGCAGCAGAGCTCCATCACTTCTCGCGAAATGCATCGCATCGAGATTTGATCCTAACGGATTGAATTATATGTTGTAAAATGAATAAATAGCAAGTAGAATATAATTTATTATATTCAAATGATATGACGATAGAAGTTCAAATTTAGTACGTGGCTTGAATTGATGTTGAGGTACATTTTAATATAATTTATTATATTAAAATGTACCTCAACATCAATTCAAGCCACGTACTAAATTTGAACCTTCTATCGTCAAAAAAATTCGCGAATGGCATCGCGTAGGTACCTACTGATCGCGAAACAGTTCAAGATGTAATTTGAACGAAATAGTCACCACGAAATGCAGCGCGATTGAGAAACAGAGTTGAAACCCGCAAAGGGTCGTACTTCAACATAACCTCAAAGTAAGTTCCAAACCTCAACCCTCCAACTCAATCTGCAGAAGCTGTGGAGTTTGTCAATTTTTCAAAAACCACGAGAAACAAGAAATATCTACGTAAAAATGTCGGCGGTTGGAAAAAATTTTATCGCGATTTTTCAATTACATAGTTATGCAATAGTTAATTAATAATTTTTTGCTGCTTGAACATGAACATTGCAAGTGTGATAACTGTTAAACTATGTATCAGAAATTTTTTTTCTTTCTTGGAATTATTTTTGAAAGGCTTCAGAATAGATGGCCGTTGAAAAAATTGTGAAATTAAAATTTTTCTGAAATTTACGTAATTGAAATGAAAAAACAATTATGATTGATTAAAGTTTTTAATTTTGCAATTACATAATTTGATAATAAAAAACTGAAAAATGAAATTTTTTCGATTTTTTTAACGGAGATCTATTTTGAACCCTTTCAAAACTAGTTCCGAGTAAGGAAAAAATCTCATATCTATAGATTAACAGTTGCAATATTCATTTTCATGCAGCAAAAAAGTATTAATTAACTATTGCATAACTAATTGAAACTTCGCGATGAAAATGTTTTGTCGCCCAATTGGTGATAGAATTTTTCCATTTCTTAATTTTTATATTTACTATGATTAAATAATGTTTATTGTTAGTGTCCCAAATGGGTATGACTTGCGCAAGCCTGATTACACGTTTACGAACGTATTTTCACCCCTCTCAGAAAATTATAAATATTAATCCTAGAGTTCCGGAAGTTAAAATTTCCTCCTCTTTTCGAATATTTTTCAAAATATCAAAAATCTCAATTCGTATTTGTATAGATTTCACATTTTTCGTGAGCGGAATTATATTTCTTCGAACTAACATCTACATGCTATTTCGAATATAATGACTTCTTGCTCGTAATTTTTCGACACTGCTGAAAAAAGTTGAACAAAAAAAGCACTTGTGTAGTAGACTACAAAAAGAATAGTGAGGTTAACAGAGGACCCGTCATTAACCACTGACATTTACTCGAACGTCGGAGGAAGGTAACAGACTTATTTTTCTGTAACAAATATTATTCCTCGTCATAAAAGGTTTGCCGATAATACACTTGTATGTCTTTTTACAATTTTTGTCGTACAATTCGCAATCTGGTAGAAATCGCTTCTGAACCAAACCACAAATCTATGAAACTCCCTCAGACATGTTTTTGTCAGTAGATATCGCTTGTGCATGTGCCCAAGAAACATATATGGCATCCGACATTGATTTCACTTCTTACCAACTACTCGTAATACATCGAAACCAAGAAGTTGAAAAGTTCACCATAATAACTTCCTGATCTGCATATTTTACTCGTTAACAATATCGAACTGTTTACCTCATGAGGTTAGAATATAATTAACCTTAATATCGTCATTCGGAAGGAACTAAGGTGGCATAACGTCTGCTTCTGATGGTACATTATAAATTGTTGTGAAGAAACTACGGTATTCACTTCTCAGCTTCCTGTCGGTGACATGCGTTAGGAAAGTATTCACTCATATCATATTCCCCCGATTGGTGTATTTGACAGGTCTACTCTTGAATAGCAAACTTTAAATTAACGTTTTAAGTTGCCAAAAGGTACCCCAAGCTGCTTTGCGCGCCTGGAGGTAGAATATCAAGACTGATGAATCTCAACGAAATTTCTTTCGTGAAAGTGATGTGTGCTAATCGCTTTATTATTCTTGCAAACTATACGATTAGAAACTAAGTAATATAAAAAATAAATTGGAAACGCTATCCTCTCTATTCACAGCACCAAACTTTTGCATTGAAACAAATCAAAGATACAACAATATATATTGAGGATTACAATTGAATTCCGCCCACTGGACAAACTACACCTACAAAAATTATTTGAAGATCCGAGTTGTCTACGGAATCAGCTATTCAGACGTGATAGCACTTTTTATGTCGAGTCAAATTCAAATTTAGAGAGCATGAAAATGGAAAAATAAACAACACAATCTTGTACTGTAGAGAAAAATTGCACAACGAAATTTACTAAGTCTGATGAGGACCAAAATTTCCGAAACCGATGTACCCTGTGTGCGGACCATCCCATTAAAATGCTTGATTTCACTTAGTATTTTACCCGTGGTCAAATTATTTTATCGCATATATATATATATATATATATATATATATATATATATATATATATATATATATATATATATATTCATTCGAATTGTTGTTGCCTGTGAACTATTTCTAATCTTTCGATAATTATTAGCAATAACAGGCTTGTTTAACTTTTTAATAAAATCGAGTTTTTTGAGATTCAACAAGCCTGTTATTGCTAATAATTATCAAAAGATATATAGGGATAATATATATATATATATATATATATATATATATATATATATATATATATATATATATATATATATATATATATATATATATATATATATATATATATATATATATATATATATATATATATATATATATATATATATATATATATTAAAACAGTTTTTGTTTGTGTTAATTATTTTCGTTTATTTTTGAAAAGCTGAATATCTTAATGAAGTTAATTTCTTTTATAGAAATTCAATTTAACTGTAATTTTGAGCACGTACCTATAGTATTCTATTCTGTAAATCCTAATCAGTTGATGGACTACTTTTTCATTCGAATTATGAAATAGAGCTTTCTTTTATCAAAGTAGGTACATTTCTATGACCAATCCATGAAGATATCCACAAAGAGTAAGACGTAGATGAAGTATTTCGAACAGACTTCCTGACACAACAATAATTTTTAAGATATGTTAAAAATATATTAGTTACCTATGAAGTCACTATACTTATATGCTAAAATTGCATTTGCTGAAAAATTATCTTAAAATTATAAAACATGTAGACAAAATATAAAGAAGTAATAATTCGAAAATTATTGGTGAGTGACCTGATTCTAAACTCCATATAAGAGCTAGTGAATGTTGATAAATCTAAAGTACATGATTGTGCCTAGGTCCTTTAGAATAACAAGTGAAACGTCGTTGAGCCGAATAGCAAATTTACTTCTATTAGTCGTTCCCGGCTACCACAAAAAGTGACACTTAGTTTCCCGCAAAGAAAAGCTTAAAAAGCACTACCTTAAGGGAACATCTGTAGCTTTCCCAGAGATAAAAAGGAAGGACGGACGGTAGAATTAACAGAACAAGATGATTCGTTTACCCAAAAATGAGTCATTTTTTTCTTGATAAAAATTGCTAGTGTTACGTTCTACGTGTTAAAGATATGTTATCTGAAATCTTTCATGTATGATCTAGGATATTAGAAGATGCAGAAAAAGTTTTTTTAGGATAGAAATTTTGTTACCAATCTATATCCATATATATATATATATATATATATATATATATATATATATATATATATATATATATATATATATATATATACATACACATATATATATCTATATATATGTATATATATATATATATATATATTATATATATATATATATATATATATATATATATATATAATTATTTATTCGAAGACAACAATCAAATATTTTAAACCTATTTTGTACATTACGTGGGTGAAGGTTTCTGTGGTTTCCTTCCCATCTAATATCAACAGACCTGTCTGTTGATATTGGACTAAATAGCACGTAATTAATAACTGAAGACGGCCACAGCCGCAATGAGAAATTTTTGAAAAAAAGATAAATAGTACCCTATCATTATTATTCTTTGACTCTTCAAAATCAAAATAATTTGAACCTATTTCGAACATTACGTGGGTAAAGGTTTCTGTGGTTTCCCTTACCATCTAATAATAACAAATTTCAATGTTAATATTGGACTGAATAGCACGTAATAAATAACAAAGAACGGCCACAGCCGAAAAATTTTTAGTGAAACATAGTAGTATGTTTCTATTCAAATTTTTCAAATCAATAAATGTCAAAGAAATTTCAATTTTTTCAAAAGTTTTGATAAAGCAACGAATGTCGTGGCGAAACGTCAACCTTTTAATAAAATCGAGTTTTTTAAGATTCAACAAGCCTGTTATTGCTAATAATTATCAAGAGATTATATATATATATATATATATATATATATATATATATATATATATATATATATATATATATATATATATATATATATATATATATTCATATATATATAGAAACTGTTTGTGGGGTTTTCCAGTCGGTGTGATGGGTGTAGAGCAGAGGTCTTCATTTGTGAAGAGATGTGTGTGGTTGCGGGGGGCACAAACTGGAGGCTGTGTCGATGTATGTTGAGTGTATATGTGAAGGACAGTGATGGGGATATCTCTGGAATATGCCAGTTTTTTCCTCAGATTAAAATCAAATGTAATTGTGTGATCTAGAATTTCGTAAAACTAGAACTTTGGATCGTTGAAGGTATATAAGCCAAATATATATATATATATATATATATATATATATATATATATATATATATATATATATATATATATATATATATATATATATATATATATATATATATATATATATATATATATATATATATATATATATATATATATATATATAGCTTGGAATTCATGATGCTGTAAGTATGTGAAGCCTGTTTATCAATACAAATGTATTGCTAGTGGTTAGTATGGATATAAAATCGAAATATATATTGATATTTGATTGAAAGTTATCAATAAAGAAAATTCATAATGCACAATTTTCAATGTATATGAGTTCTTTCAAATTGCCAAAGATCATTTCCGTTAATGATTTGTGCTAAAATAGTTCAACTTTCTTTAATGTTTGTAATGAATAGTTCATAATCACCATAAAGCAACTTCAAAATATTTTTTAAAAATATGTATATTTCTTTCCTCTATGAAAAACGAAAAATATCTATATTTCTCTAATTACGTACTATTTCAACTTTCAATGCTATAAATCCATTGGAAATTAAATTATTGTTTCTGATTTCTTGATAAATTTTTCGTGAAACATCTAAGCTCTCACTTTTCCAAACTATTTCGTCAGAAAAATCAAGACCCAATATTAAAATAAAACATTCGCTTTCTGCAGCTTTTTAAATATTACTGAACAATTTTTATATTAGCATATTTATTGAATCTGTTAAGTTTGCTGTTCCTATTTTAATTATTTACCTATTTGACAACTTTTTAATATTTTCAATAATCTTACAGAGGCCTCAGGTACCAGTGTAGACTTTCAATATCATTCCTCAATCATGTTCGTTCATAAGAATTTCTTATCAGGGCATGTATTGTCTGGAACTGAGAATCCCAGAATCAGATTTGTTTTCCCTTCTATGGTCCATACAATCGCTTTGATCGATCGAATGTAGTTGATGTGTTCTCACCAACACCTAAATTAAAGACCTTTTTATTCAAGTACGTTGACGAAGGTGCAGTAATTGCAGAGCATTTTTTTTAATAACAAACTCACGGACTTAGTGCTACCTACTGGCCAATATATATATATTGATATATATATATATATATATATATATATATATATATATATATATATATATTGATATATATATATATATATATATATATATATATATATATATATATATATATATATATATATATATATATATATATATATATATATATATATATATATATATATATATATATATATATATCAAAAGAGAAATGTTTGTGGGTTTGTCCACCCTTTTCTCTATAACCACCTACAGCCACCCACTCAAGGTTTTAGTGGTAGATAGCTCTTGGTCTGCATTTGTATTTATGCTTTTATCTAAACTAGAAGTTTTGTCGAATGATTTTAAGTGTATATGTGTGTGACAATGATGAAGAGTCCTCTGTAATATTCCATATTGTATTCAAATATAATTTTGTAGTCTAGAATATTTCATAACTGGAAATTTCAACCGTTGAAGCTATATAAGTTGAAGTTCATTGCTTTTTTCAGTCAAGCCTCAGCTATAGTCAACAGATCATTAACAAGCAACGTGCTGAACTAATTCTGTTAATGTTGTGCGTTGTGCCTACGATGTAGGTCTTTCGAACCGGGTAACGACAGGTTTTGTCGCTAGTTCTTTAATAAATTCTGATATCTTTCAAGTGATCTGATGTATAACGAACACTAAATCGAATACAATTTTCGCGGACGTCATTTTCTATTGAGTTTCGTGTCACATGTTGGTGACAGCGATTCCCTGGATTACATTTAATCTAGACTAAATTGAGTATCAATGTCGCCTTCACGACAATAAGGCGCTAGAGTCAACAGTATTTCTGGAAAGCTTTTCTTCACTGTCCTTTTTTCTTTCATAACTATATTATTAGGTTGAAGATGCCGGAAGTTATAATATTCATCACTGAACATTTCTTCATGAATAATGCTATAAAATAAAATGTTTTTGAAATAGGTGGTCGAATGACCGAGGGAAATATAAATTTACGGAAGAATTTCTAATAAGTTGTAACCACATTTATATCATATTAAAACAATGCTCTATAAAAACGATTTATAAATTTATTGAATAATATAAGTATGACGTACGTTTCGGTGAAACTTCACTTTCCTCATATGCTAAATGCAAATTAAATATGTTTCTCCGTTATATCAAAAACAAGAAATAAATAGATGACCCATTATATAAAAAGGGTAAATAGAAGAATAAATACAAAATATTAGTGAAATAGGAAAAACCCATTCTAAATTGGTAGTCATGTAGTTCGGTAATTTTGAAAAGTTTTAGAAGGGGACTTATAGTATAATCATTTTGGCTATTCAATAGGAGACTTGAATGTATTTATCTGTAATGATTCTAGAAAATGAAGTTCAGTTCCCTTACTTCTAGTATTTAATATTTCAAAGTCAAAATTGAATCTGTGATTTTCTTGGATTTTTTTGGTTTGCACATTCATTTTTGACTTTAATAAAATATTATATACTTAAGGTAAGGGAATTAAATTAATTTTCTAGAATCATTACAGATAAATAAATACAAGCATTCAGGTCTCCTATTGAATAGCCAAATTGATCATACTATAAGCCCCCTTCTTGATCTTTTCACAATCATGGAACTACCTGACTAGCAGTTTAGATTGGGTTGTTTCTATTTTACTAATTATTTGTAACTATTCTTTTCCTTACCCTATCTACATAATTTATCATCTTTTTTTCTCTTGTATTCGATATAACGGAGAAATATATTGATTTTGCATTCAGTATCTGAAGAAGGGGAAGTTTCACCGAAACGTGCGTCATGCGTATATTATTTATATATTATTAATATTTTTACTATTGTACATCATCTATTGGCCCAATCAATTTCATTTATATTCATACTTTGATTATTTTAAAAGTTTCTTCGTGGGAATAAGATTCTCTCGTTGAAGCAATCGAAGACATTCAAGAGGATATCGTTACTATATAGGTAAATCAGGTAGGTATAATGTGAACCAAATAATTCTCCTTGAAATGTGAAAATTAAAAATGCATAAAATGATATTAATATTAATAATCCTATAATAATCAAAAATACATTACACGGTAGAGTGATTTTCTGAAGATGATTCAAAAATAAAATTGAAACGTCATATAGGTGGAAGAAAAACGTGGGAGCAATAAAGCTCCGCCAGTGAGACGTATTTTCCTCTCATTTGTGTTCTATTTCACATATTCACCCCCTAGGTCCATTTTCTAAGTCTTCTAACTGAAATTGGAGTGGCTGTAGAGATGCGTAATGCACGAGAACCCTCAAGGACATAAGAAATTTCAACATGAAAACTTTGGCCGTGAAGAAAGTCAATCGAAACCACCAGTATGCATTTTCATAATATCAACTCAATTCACATACCAAAATTCAATATTCCCACTCAATCAGCAGAAGCTGTGGAAAAGACCCAAATTTTTGAACCAACGAAAAAATATCAAATCTCAACATTAAAATAGCGGAGTTAAAAAAAAAAACTTCAATCGACAAAGGACACTTCCTTGACATTAAAACATCAATTTTTCTATATATATATATCTATCTATATATATATATATATATATATATATATATATATATATATATATATATATATATATATATATATATATACCGGGTGTCCACGGAAGGTGGCTCGCCCCTATAACTTTTTTGTTTTCGGAGATAATGACATGAAATTTAGAGGATCTGTTTAATTCATAAAACCGCATTTTTTGACAAGTAACTCAACTTCATGCAACTTCCGGTTTCACCGGAAGTGACATAAAGTTTCGATTTTTAAATGGGTCACCTGGTATATTTTCAGTTTTTTCGTCTCCATGTGACATTTAAGATACAACAATGTATCATTTGTTACTTTTTGTGACTGTTGTTTCATTTTATTTCGAAATAAATTTTCGTTCTAGAAGGCTATAGATGCGTTCAAATAAATAATTTCGGCCCTAAAATTGCCCCGTTTACCGTCCTGGGACGTAGATTTGTAGGCGTGGCTTCGGATTTCTTTTGTTTCAGTTGTGTTGGTCACAGAGGCTACTCGATGATTTCAAATGTTACTCTAATCTCAATAAGATTCTTCATTTAAAGAAAGTTTTAAGGTTATGGGATCTCAGGTTTTTATCGATACTCTTATTTCAACCTAATACCGAGAGTGTGGTATCAAATTAACCGTAGTAAAATTATCGTTTTTTTTAACCCGACGAGCCACCATGTTGCCATTTGGAAAAAAATAGTAATAAAAGTTTCAAAATCAAATGTCGCATAGCTGAAACATTTTGATCGAAAACAGTGAAGTTGTATTTCAACATACATTCTAGGACCGAAATTAGTTATTTGAACGCATCCATAGCCCTCTAGAATAAGAATTTATTTCGAAAAAAAAATAAAAAAAATGTTACAAAAAGTAACAAATGGTACATAATTGTATTCTAAATGTCATATGGAGCCAAAAAAACTGAAAATATACCAGGTGTCTCATTCAAAAATCGAAAGTTTATGTCACTTCCGGTAAAACCGGAAGTTGCATGAAGTTGAGTTACTTGTCAAAAAATGCAGTTTTATGCCTTAAACAGATCCTTTAGATTTCATTTCATTATCTCCGAATACAAAAAAGTTATAGGGGCGAGCCACCTTCCGTGGACACCCGGCATATATATATATATATATATATATATATATATATATATATATATATATATATATATATATATATATATATATCTATATATATATATATATATATATATAGATATATATATATGTATATATCAATTTTTCATCAGAAATCAAAAATGCTATTCAAAAGATCGGTTGAATATTCACATGAATCCATTATTGCCATTCACTGAGCCTCGCAGATGGAGAGACATGCACAAGGAAATGGAAGCAAAGATTCAGTGAAAATAACATGTAGTTGTACTTCACACCAGACTGCATGTAAATGCCCCGTTGAAAGGCTGTATTAAAATAGACGTGCACTAGTCTCAAGATGACGACACAGACGCCTTTTGTTAAGCACGCAGCCTTCCAAAGAGAAGCAGAAGAGCACGTCGCTCGGCCCGCGGAGATTACAGGAACTGTTTAAGCCTTTCCAACGACGAAAAATGAATAGAGGCGCCATAACAGAAAGGTGTGCAAATTGCCATTGATGTAGTCTCAAATGAAAGCGTGTCGCCGGAGAGGGCTAAACAAAGATATACTATCCAGAAAGCGAACAAGTTTTCCTAATAAAAAATTTTACTTTTAACGTTATACGCGTCCGCAACTCTCATACTTTGTAAATGAAACCGTTTTTTAGTGAAAAGATTGCAAGCCAAGATATTTTTTAGACGAAAGGAGTCGTAGTAGTTCATTATTCAGAATTGGCAAGCATCCTAGAATAGGACAATGTTATTTGTTTTATTATTTCTCCTTATTTTTCAGTCAAATAAATTAAGTTAACAATAAAGAAGTTATTAGTATAATAACAAGTAGGTATTTGTAGAAAAAAGCTGCATTAAAATATATAAAATATATATTCTCAAAAATATATAATATTATGAATGAGTGAATTATTATTGGAACGAAGCTCCTTACGGCAGGCTTGGAGGAGATAGGGATTTCGCTGCGGGACCAAACTGAACAATATGCGAGACTAAAAGTGTGACGGAAGTAGACTGACGAGAATCACCTTCTTAGTTAACTCAAGCGAATATTGTATACCTTTCTCTTGCTCCCTCTTCCTTTCCGTTCTCTCATCCCTTCTTTTCCTGATCCCACTCCTCCACGTCAATCGCCAATTCGCCAATGCAGATTACAATAGAAATCAGATATGGCATAATGAAAAGATAAAGCTTTACAAATTTGTTCCATAAAATAATGACTACGTATTATAGGTTTATATTCAATTATATAGCGTGGCGATACGTTATCCTCTCGTTATAAACACACTTGCGTCTAATATATAGGTACATTGCGTTGACGACCGAGTGGTCTTAGTACTGGACCCTGGTGTGCCGTATTTCTGGTTTCGAATGCTTACTCCTGGATTTTTTAATTTTTGTATTTATAATCTGGTAAGAGGTCTTAGCCCCACATTTAAATATTGATTATTTCAACTTTGATTAGTATGTTATCACTTCTGTCGTGCGCCCCGACACGCACATGTTTCGTTTTCGCAAATTGTGGTCCTTCTATACTATCCAAAGGAGCTTCGTTCCTACCTGGTGCCCATGACACCGTTTTTTTTTCTTTGTATAATGAAAGTTATCGTAAAAATCTCTGTCATAGGTATAGGGATTTTCATCTAGTTAGGAGATCATCTGTATACGAAGAACCAATCACCAAGATAAAACATTTTTGGGATTGGGCTCAGAAAAAATAAGATACCAAATTTCAGCGCATCTGGTGTGATGCGAGCCCAAATTTTGGTACTTTATTCGTTATGCAACCAAAGCAACTCATTTGATTCTATGGAAGATGCCAATATGTACCTACTCATATCTATATATCAGACATAGATTTTTTTTCGAAAATCGTCCTCAAGGAGGACTAAAAATGGATAAAAAAATCTTTTGCAGCTCCTGACTGCGTTGCTTCTATAAATTGCAATATAATGTATTTTCGGGGAAAATATGACTAAAAATGTTGGTTGTTATTTAACGTGAGAAAATTATTGTCCCATTCAGGACAATGAAAAAAATGATAACATTTGTAAAAGATTATTTGGCCCCTGATGAGTAGCATCATCAAAATTATTTTTCTGATATTTATTGGTAATTATAAGTTCTCCGTTTAGAGCGCTGATATTCCAACTAAAAGAAAAGCCCTGTTAGCTTAGGTTAGCCAAGAGAACAAAAGTGGTGAAACAAACAGAAATTAGAGTACGTATTCCAATTTTTGAATGTACTACAATTTGTAATTAGATTTCAATATGGCCAGATGTAATTCAATTTCGTTTTCAATTGTACAAAAACATGATATTAGGTACACACCGGAATACTTCCTCTGAAGAAAATCGAATATTTCTATACAGATGATTTTACCATTTTATTATCCTTCTTGTTTTCTAGACTAAGCACTGAATTCCTTCAAAACACGAAATATTGAAAACGACATGATCCTCGCATAAATACAATTTCACCTTGAAATACAGAACAAAATAATTGAGTTTCAATTACGTTTCGAGATAATATGAAATACTTGGGCTTTCCATCGAGGAGAACAAAAGCAGATGAAATTACATTCTCTGATTTTATTAGATGGAAGCAGCAACAAAAAAATTTCTTCCACTTAAGAACTGAGACAATGTAAAAAATCGGTTTCTCTGACAATATTAAAATTATGAATTTTCAATAAGCTCACTATGGAGTAAAAGATTCATTTCTTGAAATTCGATTCCAGCTGGAAGCGAATTTATTACGTTCCCTCAATTTAAAGAAATGCGACACAGTTTTGAGCGTTTTATTTGTGTTAATTACTGAGACATATCCTCGCAGTTTCTACTTCAAGCTATTTAGAATAACTGATATTTTATGTATTCAGAATATTCCTCAATTACCTTGAAACTTAAATTTTATATATTCTATGGATATTAGTGTAGGGTAGGTCTAGAAATGCTTAAAAGATTTTTATTGTATGAAATATTCAAATGGCATTGGTTTGCATCAAAACAAGTGAGTGAAGTTCTTGAAAAACAGAAGAAAAAAATTTCAGTCAACATAATAATCTCCAGTTAACAGCATTTCTAGTATTCAATGTGCATATTATTAGACTATCTTGTTTAGAAATTGAGATTTTGAAAAAAACAATTTCTTTTATGCATTTTAAACCTTTATCGTAAATCATACTAATGAACGAAGCGAAAATCTCTTAATTTTTTTAAAAATTATTTTTTAACAATTTAAAATTTAAATATTTAAAATTGATGAAATCTTACGAAGAATGAGATAGATGAATAAATAGAAAGATAGATAGATGAAAATAATTTATATGGCAGAACAACGTTTGCCGGGTCAGTTAGTATGTATATAAAAAATTGAAAATACAGTTATGGATACAAGTAATAAGCTAGGAAGGAAATTTCATACTGAACGGCTAGTCATTAAGAAGAATGAATTAAAAAAATTACCACTCTGTAGCTGAGAAATCTTTATTTTAATATCAAATCATGAAAAATATATAAGTTGACCATCTTCTTCTTCAAGTGCCTAATCCGGTTTCGGGTGTAGACGACCCCTCTACAACTATTCGTGTTGTGCGTAATACAGTGAATACACGAATAGAAGTGACCTACAGTTTTACGACGGTTCCGAACGTCTTCATAGAGAGGCTTTACAAGGCAGAATACTTCTCGGTGGTTTGTCATTGCCTTCCGAGAGGTGGCTCCGCATTAATTCATTAGTCCGGCCGGCATTCGATCCACCGACCACAATTTCTTTTATGCATTTTAAACCTTTATCGTAAATCATACTAATGGACGAAGCGAAAATCTCTTAGTTTTTTTTAAAAATTATTTATGAACAATTTAAAATTTAAATATTTAAAATTGATAAAATCTTACGAAGAATCGCAGGACGACAAAGGCGCCTCGAAGAGTGCTATGTTTGTGACGTCATAATGAGGAATTTCTCCATAGTACATTGTCAACTGCTTCTACATGCAGATTGACTAAAAATTTCCGAAATTTAGTGCAAAAAATAATATATATTAGCTACTTTTGTTTAGGCATGTGTGATAAACGATTTATGAAAACCCTCTCTCTCTCTCTCTCCATGGAACTACAGTCCTACTGGACCCAGCCACCCCCTATCTTCCTCCTCCAATCGTCTCTGCTCATGGCTACCCGCTCCCAGTTTCTCACTCGTAGCAGTTCGGCTGCATCTTTCGCGACGTTCTCTGCCCAACGACGTCGAGGTCTTTCCCTGGCCCTCGTTCCTTGGATTGGAATATATCCTTTTTGGCGTCCTTTCATTTGGAATTCTAATCATCTGTCCAGCTCACTTTAGTCTTAATATTTTGATGAATGTTACCACGTCTGGGGATTTATAAAGTTCTCTTAGTTCGTGGTTGTATCTTATTCTCCATCCTTCTTCTTGTATTCGACCGAAGATTATTCGGAAGACTAACTCCGATAATATACCTGATTAGGGTTGCCATCATCTAAATTGCCGATGCCTGACAAAAATTTAAAAAACCCCGGACATTTTTGTGAAATTTTGTTTTTCCCCGGACACCCTGTAAAGTTTTTTTTGAATAAAATAAAACATCGTTTATATTTTAATTTTTTAATTTATTAAAACTTCAAACCGCTTGTTTGCCATATAAACAGAATTACAAAAAAGAAATAAAATTCTATTATACACAGTTCACAGTTTTCTTTTGGTATCATCAAATGAAAAACAACTCATGGCGATAATTTTTGGTAGATCAAAAATGAGAAAGACTAGATTCTCCATTGTAATAGCAAATTATTGGATAGGTAATCTAGTTCGGTTAGATAGGTTAGGTACCAAAAAGTCCAAATATTTATTAACTATAAATCAAAAGTAAGTAACAAGTTTTAATTTTAACGAGGTCAAGTTCTTTTTACTAATTCAACTTTACTTGGAATTTTTCAGACTTGCCAAGTTTTTCCAAAATGTGTTTATTTTTCATCATGAATTTGTAAAAGTCCGAGCAACTCAAGTCTTTGAAATTAGACTTTATTTTGACCAGAGAATAAAGCGTATGTGTATTAAGCAAGTTTCTCTCCTTCCTCCATTGCTGCGACCCGAGGAAAAAACTCACTCTACATTCGCATTGTGAGCTGATATACAAAAATATTACTATGCAATTTTGAGCAGTTTAGAATATAGATGTTTCAAAAAAATTCGGCCACAATTCACACAGGCTCAAGCTTCACACACCGGGACACAAAATTTGTCCGGGTTTTACCCGGACATATTTTGAAAGCCCCGTCTGGACGACCCCCGGACGCCCCCTAAACTAGGACAAATCCGGGGAAACCCGGACGGATGGCAACCCTATACCTGATGTATAGCATCTTGTTAAACATTTGAAAACATTTTTTGGGGTTTTGTTTTTGTACATAAAGCTACAGTTCCACCGGAGGAATATTTTGTTGCTGAATGTTTCTCCTTGTTGCCAAAACATATGGCAAAATACGTAAACTTCTTGTTTTCACTGAAGCAACTGAAATTGTCAATAGCTGCATATTGTTTAGTAGAAACAATCAACATTTATTGCCGAAACATAAAGACATTTTAAGGAACATTTTGGAACATTTACGGAAACAAGCTACAGCAACAAAACTGATGCTCAATGTTCTTCGGGTGGAAATATAGCTATTTATTTATTAGTTTTCGTACTTCACTGCAGTAGAACCAACAACAAAATAGATAAAAATAATTTATATTGCAGAACAACGTTTGCCGGGTCAGTTAGTATATATATAAAAAATTGAAAATACAGTTATGGATACAAGTAATTAGCTAGGAAGGAAATTTCATACTGAACCGCTAGTCATTAAGAAGAATGAATTAAAAAACTACCATTCTGTAGCTAAGAAATCTTCATTTTAATATCAAATCATGAAAAATATATAAGTTGACCATCTTCTTCTCCAAGTGCCTAATACGGTTTCGGGTGTAAAAGACCTCTCTACAACTATTCGTGTTGTGCGTAATACAGTGATACACGAATAGAAGTGACATACAGTTTTACGACGGTTCCGAACGTCTTTATAGAGAGGCTTTACCAGGCAGAATACTTCTAGGTGGTTTGTCATTGCCTTCCGAGAGGTGGCTCCGCATTAATTCATTAGTCCGGCCGGCATTCGATCCACCGACCTTCGGTTCAGTAGTCCAACGCACTGACCACTGAGCTACGGAGCCAAGTTGAACATGGTCAATTTAAAATACTACGTAGTGAAAAGGGAAAATTCTCCAATTATTAAAGAATTATCAAACAACTTTTCAAGAGAACTGGTTATTCTGCGACGAGAATTCAACATTCACAATCCAACAGTGAATTAAAGAAATCGTCGAGCCATCCTGACTCAAAATCTGGGTAGGTACAGCTGTTTCGATCTTATTAGATTTCATCAGTGCAGCTTATTTGATTTGGAATGAATTAACAAATTTCTAATTGTTTCCCAATACAAATGGTGGTCTGGACTACTATCTGGATAACAGCCCAGAGCTCCCTCTACCACGGATTCTGCATTTTCGATCTGAGGGGTGAATTGCTGGTCTACAATATCGTTGGAGGAGGGCGCTCTGGGTTGTTATCCAAATAGTAGTCCCGACCGCGATTTGTATTGGGGAACAGTTAGAAATTTTTTAATTCACAATGGGTCAAATAAGCTGCACTGATGAGATCTAATACGATCGAAACAGCCGTATGCAGATTTTGTGTCGGGGTGACTGCACGATTTCAATAATTCACTGTTGAATTTTGAATGTAGAATTCTCGTCAAGAACTAAATATAACCAGCTCCCATGGAAAGTTGTTTGATAATTTTAAAATGATTGAAGAATTTTCCTTGTTCACTTTATGTACTATTCTATTTTAATAATTAGGATATGATTCATTTATATATGTATAACTTAACACTCAGACGAGAGGTGTCTTTGGAAACCGAGTTGAAACAAAATTTATTCAGATATAAAATATGTATTAAATGAAACGCACAATGAAATAAATTGACAACGTTTGAGAGTAATTAAATGACTGAAAATATCAGAGATATTTATATACTGATTTATGGATTATTTCGAGAGCAAATGGAAACTATTTGAAACAATGTTATTTGCATTTTAGTCAGAATTTGTTAGAACAAAACCAATATTCTCTTTGGGGCTGTGTTCGATGTAACGTATTTTCTAATAACAATACCAAAATGAAATCATATAATGGAAACAATGAATAACTATGCTAACGAAATTATCCAAAATATATGTATTATTATACTTTGCAGGATTTTAGATATTCTGTGGATAAATTCGTTTAATATATATATATATATATATATATATATATATATATATATATATATATATATATATATATATATATATATATATATATATATATATATATATATATATATATATATATATATTTATTTATTCGAATTGTTGTTGCCTGTGAAGTGAACTATTTCTAATCTTCTGATAATTATTAGCAATAACAGGCTTGTTGAATTTAAAAAAAACTCGATTTTATTAAAAAAGTTGACGTCAACTTTTTAATAAAATCGAGTTTTTTAAGATTCAACAAGCCTGTTATTGCAAATATTTATCAGAAGATTATATATATAATATATATATATATATATATATATATATATATATATATAATATATATATATATATATATATATATATATATATATATATATATATATTATATATATATATATATATATATATATATATATATATATATATATATATATATATATATATATATATATATATATATATATATATATATATATATATATATATATACCGGGTGTCCACGGAATGTGGCTCTCCCCTATGACTTTTTTGTTTTCGGAGATAATGAAATGAAATGCAGAGGATCTGTTTAATACATAAAACTGCATTTTTTCACAAGTAACTTAACTTCATGCTACTTCCGGTTTCAGCAGTGACACAAACTTTCGATTTTTAAATGGGACACCTGGTATATTTTGAATTTTTTCGGTACTAAAAATAGTAACGAAAGTTTTGAAATCAAACGTCACATAGCTGAAAAATTTTGATCAGAAACAGTTAAGTTGCATTTTAACAAACAATTCATTTCGAAAAGAAAATAAAAAAACGAATACGAAAAGTGACAAATTATACATGGTTGTATTCTAAATTTCGCATCGAGGCAAAAAAAACTGAAAATATACCAGGTGTCCCATTTGAAAATAGAAAGTTTTTGTCACTTCCGGTGAAACCAGAAGTTGCATAAACTTGAGTTACTTGTCCAAAAATGCAATTTTATGCATTAAACAGATCCTCTGAATTTCATTTCATCTCCGAGAACAAAAAGTTATAGGGGCGAGTCACCTTCCGTGTACAACCGGTATATATATATATATATATATATATATATATATATATATATATATATACCGGTTGTACACGCGAGGTGACTCGCCCCTATATCTTTTTGTTCTCGGGGATGAGAAGAATTATATATATATATATATATATATATATATATATATATATATATATATATATATATATATATATATATATATATATATATATATATATATATATATATATATATATATATATATATATATATATTTGACCAGAATACCTCCGTATTATGATAATATAATAAGGTGATCAGGGTTCGGAACGAATAAAACGGATCCGTTCCGAACCCTTATCACCTTATCATATACATATATATATATATATATATATATATATTATATATATATATATTTGAAAAATTTGTTTCTTTAATTATCCATTACGATCCCTGATTATCCATTTCAACCTGACCTTGTAACGCTCACTTTAAGTTTCTTGGTTTTTATGCCTAGCTTTCATTCGCCAAGTCCCTGGAATGTAACGTGCGATAAAAAAATTCATTCCAAGAATTATATAATATAAATTCTTTATTAGAGAAGAGGTATTAGGTAGTTGCGTAAATTACTCTGGAAATGAGATTTATAACCTCAACATTCATAACTAAAATGGGGTGATTTCAAAATGTTAGTAGTACGAAATCATGCCCTCCCCGTGAAATTTCATACTTTTTCTGTTCCTTAATGAGAAAAGTTGCCCGCCCCTGCCCTATCGCGTGTGCACACGATGGAAAACACTGAAAAGTAATCTTTGAAAATAATGTGAAGAAGCATTCTATTAGAAGTATTCTCGTCATGCATATTCGACTGAGGCACTGAGGGTGCTAAGTACGAAAGACACCCGAACCCTTGAACCGTGTTTTAATAAGATTGTATCTGTAACCCATTAGAAGGAAAATACGACGGAGATCCGAGTAAACTAGGGACAATTTCAATTTTGACGCCTGGTTAGCAAGTAAGTTGAGTATAGTCTCTTTTATGAACATGGGGGGAATCTGAAATATTTGCAGAGGTGGCTCTAAATGAATCTACAACTAGAAGCTCAATAGCTCAGTACTTGTACAGTGAATATATATTATGTTTAAAGAGTGATGGTATAGCTAGGAAATTCATTTGAAAGACTTTCAAATCCTAAAGAAACCAGGAAATAGAGAAAGAATCTTCATACAAGATTTGATGATAAAAATGTAACTGCATTTAATCACAAAATCAAAATCTGAAATATTTGAAAAATATACTGAGAGAGCGGAATAAGCCGATATTATTATTAAGGGAGATCTGAATCATGTATTCACATCAAATGAAATTAATCTTTTAATAAATGAGCTATACTAAAATAGAGAAGTCGACCTGTACAGTGTGTCCAATTTTCGATACTTTTTAATGGTATCTCCGTTATTTTTGAAGATAGAGGGTTGCGGTCGTCGCGACACTGTCCTGCTTTTTCGTAAAACTGAAGATGGTGTCAACAGAATTTTAATAGCCCCTTTAGTTTTTAAGATACAGGGCATTTTTGAACATGTTGCATTTTGGGATCCACGTCGTATCGTCGTTATCCTTCATCTTATCGAAAAGGTAATACAACTTTCTTACAGATTTTTTTCTGTACAATGCAATGGTGTAGATAATTTTTGTTACGTATTTATTATTTTTGAGTTACAAAGCAAACTTATGATTTTTTTAATGGAATACCCTGTACATTTATAGACTATAAAATTTGTCTTTTTTTACCTTTTCAAAAATATATGATAGTATAAACTTTTTCTCAGAAACGCGCAAATAAATGACAATTTTCTGAAATTAAATGCATAAATCAATAGAAGAAGGCCATGGATATTGTTCACGGCAAAAAACCAAAATAAATTTCAAACCAAAATCATCGGTTTTTGTATCGACTTTCGGTTTATGAAGGTGTTTATTTTCGTTCTGTCAGTATTATTATTTAATTGATATAGTATGGAAATTATGAAAAATATTATATGCTGGTATGTTTTATAAAGAATAATGAAAATTCTGAAGAAGCTTCGGAATTATATTTCCTTAGGTAAGTAAGCTGTAATGGCTATGACAATCTCTATTAGCATTTTAATTCTTTTCTTGTTAGATATCCAGAAAGAAGGTAACCGTTTTTTGAGATATTTGCTCGTTTGAGAGCAAATTAGTTGAGCACGGATCATTTGTTCACCCCTGTGCTAAAATATACAACAAAGAGAACAGGGAAATAAAAGAGATAGATACTTTGGGATATATAGAAGCAACATCTTTGTCCTTATAGAAAAATTGAGAAGGAAATTGGTGTGCCAAAAACTGACAGTATTGCTGAACTTCGAGGGGCAATTCATTTAGCCTTTCGAAATCTGCGAACGAGAACAAAGGTTCATTTAAACGCTATTCAAAAAATTACAAAGATGTGCCAATTAAGCATCAGAAAAAATGGTCGTCAATTTGAACATCACCTTCATTTTTTTTTAATAATGTTATTTATTTGTGTTTGTAATATTGTTACTTTACGCTACAAAACTGTTGACACAAACTTACTGATAGAAAAAAGATCTATAGGTATTTTTTAAGTAAAGTCAGTAATAGGTATGTAATTTTCACTTGTTCATTATTGTTATCAATGGCCTTCTATTAATTTATGCATTTAATTTTTTTTTTTTTCTGGGAAAAAGTTTATACTATCATATATTTTTGAAAAGGGTAAAAAAAAAATTTATAATCTATAAATATACAGGGTATTCCATTAAAAAAAATAAAATTACTTTATAACTCGGAAATAGTAGATATGTAACAAAAATTATCTACACCATTCTACGGAAAAAATCTATAAGAATGTTGTATTACCTTTTCGATAAGATGAAAGATAACGGCGATACGACGAAGATCTCAAAATGCGACATTTTCAAAAATGCCCTGTATCTTAAAAACTAAAAGGGCTATTAAAATGTTGACGGCATCTTCAGTTTTACGAAAAAATAGCACAGTGTCGCGAAAACCGCAACCCTCTATCTTCCAAAATAACGGAGATACCATTCGAAAGTATCAAAAATTGGACATATTGTACATTACTTTGTTTAAATATTGAAATCACACCGTACAAATTTTACGACTATATTTTCTGGATTGTTTTATTAGGACTTGAAGCTCGCAGTAGTTGTTCCTTCTACAAACATAATGTCATTGTTGCTACCGCTAATAATTATTTTATTCTTATTTGTTCATTTTGAGTATGTCACATAGTGTGAACAAGAAAATTCTTCAAAACTTGAAAATTATCAAATAATCTGTCCAGAGAGTTGGTTAAACGTATGCCACAACGCGAAATCTGCCTTCCCGAATGAATATCTGCATATAGCTGGCTCAATCTTATTAGATCTCTTCAGTGTAGCATACCCGACCCGGAGTTAACTGATTCCTTATTGTTCCCCAATACAAATAGCGATTGTTTAGTACCTATAACAACCCAAACTGCCCTCCGCTGAGGACATTAGGAATCAACAATCCACTGTTTCGATCAAAAAGTCAGAATCCCTTTATGAGGACAAATACTTCCCAACATGACAGTTTTCAAACACTAAGTGTACTCTGGAATCCCATACGCCTCTGGAATAGAGTAGATATGTTCATGTCAGGAAGTATTTGTTCTCTGGACAGGATTCTGCAATTTAGGTCTAAACCAGTGGTTTTCAACTTTTTTTATCACGTACCCCTTGAGATTATATGTTCACTAATTGTACCCCCTAGGATAGGATCCTTACAAGTCCTACTAGTCCAGGCAATGACCGTTTTCCCGTGTATTTGTCATTTTCATAAAAAATTGGATTTAGGTTCAACTTATCATCTATCTCAAAGTCTACCCAGTGGCAGGGGTTGCTTTTTCCCTGGGGGTGGATGCCACCCCTTCTTGGGGATGAAAAATTTTTCATTGAAAATAAGTACGGAAATCGATAAATTGACTAATTTTAAGCAACTTTTGTTTTATGAAGTTTTTTCTGAAAGTCAATACTTTTCCACATATTCGCGGGTGAAATTGTCGGTTTTCAGGCAAAAAACCACGTTTTCAGTTACTTTTTCGCGAATAACTGGAAAAATATACATTCTATCGAAAAAATGTGGAAAGCAAATTTATAGCTTATAAAAAACAAAGAAAATTGTGTATTTGTGATGTATACAGATCCAATACAAACGGAATTATTGCTTGTTGAAAGTTGACTAGTATTTTCAATCGCCAAAATGGAAAGTTTCTACGTACAATAACCAAAAACAAACGCATTTTTCGAAAACTCATAAAACTTTTTTCAAATTCCTTTGAAAAACCTTTATTTTCTTTTTTTGTAAAAGTTCCTAGCATCAAAACTAAGCGTGCTATGAAGAGAATAATGTCGTTTCCTATTTTTTCGTTGGAAAAAAATAGTGAATATCTCACCCTCTCTTCCACCCTATTTGACAAAAATCGTTGCCACTTTACAATTCACTTCACTTATGTTTTTATAATACGTTCTGAGTGTTTGACCAGTTTAAAGTACTTCTTTTTGAAAAAATTTGAGTTTGAAGGGAGAAAATCATTTTCCTAATTTAGCGAAAAATCGCCTTTTCTTCAAAATAACTCAAAAACTATTGATGATATGCAAAATTTTGTGGAGTACGAAATTGCATGTTTTTCTTATTTAAAAATGTTGGTATTTCTTTTTTTTAAAGAATAAAAATTAAGTAAGATATGGCCATTTAAAGCTTGCGTGTGTTCGCGCAAAGTACCTTTTTTAGCCCTTTTAGCATGAACCTTTTTGAAAATAAGATCTGAAAAAAAATTTATTTAGATGAGCTTATAGCTCTTAAAAAAACCTACAAAATGCTTTTTTGAAGGACTTGAGTGCTTGAAAACTAAGCGAGTTATGGGGAAAAACCAAAAGCACATTTTTGTAGAAGTTAGTATATGTATTAGTATATCGATGAGTTCACATACTCGTAAATACCAATCAACTTTTGACAATCAATAATTCCGTGTGTATTGGGTCAGAATACATCATAAATACACGATTTTCTTGGTTTTTTTATAAGCTTAATTTTGCTCTCTACAGGTTTTTCGACAGAATGCATATTTTTCCAGTTATTCGAGAAAAATAATCTGAAAACGTGGTTTTTTTGCCTGAAAATTGACAATTTCAGTCGCGAATAGGTCGCAAAGTATTGACAGAAAAAACTTCATGAAACAAAAGTTGCTTAGAATTAGTCAATTCTTCGATTTCTGTGCTTATTTTTAATGGAAATTTTTTCATCCCCAATAAGGGGTGGCATCCACCCCCAGAGAAAAGCAACCGTCGGTACAGGGTAGACTTTGAAATAGATGGTAAGTAGAACCTTAATCCAAATCTTCATACAAATCGGTGCTGTATGAGATAAATACACAGTTTATACTTTTTTTACCGTCATTGACTGGACTATACTGGCATAAGAAAAATGAATAAAGAGAGGTCTTATTTGATGTGACAAAAAAAATGCACATAAATAACTGTAAAATCTTCTGTATTGAATTAATTTAGAACAAACATAATAGAAACTACCTTTCAAACATATATAGCATATTTATGGTTCACTTGTTCATTAATGGCTTTTTATTTTGTTCATAATCAAAAGAAGGAATTCTTTTCTGTATCCAATGATAATTCTCTGTCCTTGCTTTTCCTTACTCAGACTCTTGAAGTATGGTACAAACGATGATAAGTAAGTACCTACAATCTTAAGTCCGGGGCAGCATCCAGTTTGTTTCTGTACTCGTTTCTGAACGCGTACGAGGAAACCGCTCTTTCTACCAAGACATTCTATGGAAACGGAAAAATATTTGGTTGCTAGGTCAGAAAGATTTTGGTGATATCTAATCAAAAGGTGATGTCTTACTTTTAAAATCGGATTTCAACGTACTGTCAGTAGAAAGGTTAATGAGTGTGCAATGGAATACCAAATTTTTGCTCTTTAAGTTATGCTTTTTTTGTCGGTACAGGGGTTGCTAAACTGAAAGAAATATTTCGTTTATAAAGTTCCGTCATTGCTCTATTTCCGCGTACCACAGGTTAAGTACCACTGGTCTAAACAATAAATTGTAGGTTATTAGCATCTTTCTCGGAAGGCACGACGGGTTATTATCTATACAGTAGTTCGGCCGTGATTCGTATTGCGGAACAATGAGAAATAAGTCAATTCACTCTTAGTCAGTTATGCTGCACTGAAGGAATATAATACGATACAAACAGCTATAAGCATATCTTGAGTGGGGGTGACTTGAAATTTTCTATAAGTCAATGTTGCGTTGTGAAAAGAAATACATATAAACAGCTGCCTTGGAGGATTGTTTGGCAATTTTCACTGATTGAAAAATTTTCTTTGTTCACTTTATATGATATACAGGGTGTTCCATCTCAGACATGCCACCCCGTATATTTCTTATCCCATAGTGAGTGGAAAAATTTCCCGAAACACATCAAATGATTTTGTTTGGCGGACATCTTTTGACGTATATTTGAGGCTAGAACGAGCAACCCCCTAATAGGAGGTGCTTCAACCCCTCAAAATGATATGGAAATAAAAAATGGAATAGGGGAGAGGTTTTGACTGATATGTCATTTGAAAGGTCTTGGAAGCCTCTTTACGACGGTGTATGTTGGTTATTTGTACAATGTACAAGCTCATTTTTAATAAGCCTTTTTTACAAACTTAAACAATATTCAAAAAATCACATTCGTAAAAAAAACTAATTGTTTTATCATGCTTATAATAAAAAAATCAAAACTGCGTGTTTAAATCAAATGTTCAAATTGTCCTCCATTGACTTTCATACAATAATACATTCTCTCAAACTAATAAATAAAAACTCAACAATTCTTAATTAATAAGGAGTCATCCATATTTAGTGGTGAGCTATTTGCCATTCTTAAGGCTATGGAATATTGCATCTGACAGCTATATTGTCTTGTTATCACTGAAATATTTAAAATTTGATAATTCATTCACATGGATGCATCGTGACATTCTACTGGCATTGTACAATTTGGAACTCAGAAAAATCTGTCTAAAATTTATGTGGGTAAAAGCCCACGTAAATATACAAGGAAACGAAAAAGGCGATAGATTGGCAAAATCTGTTCCCACAAATCAAGATATACAATTATTATGTAATCCTTCCGATGTAATATCAACTTTCAAAAAATCAGTTTGGCATGAATGGGTGAACATATATCAATCAAATGACAAGGGAAAATATTATAAAAATATACATCCTCAACCTATGCCTAATCTTTGGTTCAAGTCAGCAACGAAAGGTAGAAATTTTGTTCGTGTTATTAGTCGTTTGAAAAACCGGACATGCGCTATGTCCTCGGATCGGACTCTCCATAGGTATGGACATAGGGAAGATGCCCTAATTGCTCCCTTTTGTGGAGAGATTGGTACATTGGAACATATCCGTATGGTGAGTAATAATTTCAGGCAACAGCATTGTTGGTTCTTGACCAAAATCGGTAAACTCATTCCATATAATCGACCTTTCAATTTGAATTTTCTTCTGGCTCTCAATAAACTGGAAATATACGAGATTATTTACGAATACGTGAAATTGTTAGAACTAAAGTTGTAAAATATATATCAGCCAATTGTTTCCTGTCCTATATGTTTAACCTGCCTTTCCGAAGCCTATCTGTTGTGTGTGTAAGAAGAAAGAAAATCGCCGTGACAGGCTCCCTGGCGTAATGTGTCCTTGTTGCTTTCCTAATGACTCTTGAACGTTTGAAAAGAAAATTGAAAAAGAAACGTATAGATACGTAAAATTATTTAAAAATTATTTTAAATTAATAATAATGAAAAAAAAAAAAATTATCAGTCCTTTATAAAAAAAAACAAAAAAAAAACAAAATAACACTAAATCACAAAATTAGAACATACCTACTATAAATTAATATTAGGTGAATTAAACTAATGCTGGCTAATGACGAGTGTCAAAGCCATGAGCGGGGTATACTGCTTCTGCAAATGCCCCGGTTTAAATTTAAAAAAATAAATAAAAAAACAGCAAAAGATTTCCTTATGTTGCCTTTATTTTTTGTTCTCAGAAGGTGTTTATCTGGTTTTAACGTTTCTTCGATCATTTCATGATTGAAATCAATCTGTTGAGTTACTACTTTGCTGATTTGTTTAAAATTTCAAAAAATATGGTGTACACATTGCAAGTACGTGTTGAGCTGGTTAGCCTTTATTACCAAAATCGAAATTGTGTCCGAGCGGCTGCAAGGATATTTAACGACAACCATCCTAAACGTAGCGTTGTAAATGAGCGTCGTCAAATAACTCCAACTATGCTGTTATGTATGTTAGAGACGGTTTTCAGTCAAGATTGTATTATTGTATGGAAGTCAATTGAGGACAATTTGAACATTTGATTTAAACACGCAGATTTGATTGTTTTTGATTGAAAGCATGATAAAACAATTCAATTTTTTTACGAATGTGATTTTTTGAAGATTGTTAAAGTTTGTAAAGAAGGCTTAGTAAAAATGAGCTTGTACATTGTACAAATAACCAAAATATTCAAGGTGGCGCATTCGAGCAACAAAATTAATTTTTGACGAAAACGGTTCATCAAATTTGCGTTTTTCGTACACCGTTGTAAAGAGGCTTCCAAGACCTTTCAAATGACGTATCACTCAACACCTCTCTTATTCCATTTTGAGGGGTTAAAGCGCCCCCTATTAGGGGTTGCTCGTTCAAGCCTCAAATATATTTCAAAAGATGTCCCCCAAACAAAATCATTTGACGCGTTTCGGGAAATTTTTCCACTCACTATGGGATAAGAAATATACGGGGTGGCTAGTCTGAGATGGAACACCCTGTATGAAATTGACTGTGGTCCACAAGTATATTTTACACGAATTGATAATTTTGAGTAATTGAAAAAATTTCACCACCCCAATAAATGAATAAAAATTAAAACAACATTGAAATGAAACATGAAAACAAAAAATCTTAACTAATTCACTGAAATAATTTTAACTGAACTGTAGAAGGTGAGACTTAGAGAAGATGCAGGCAAATATTTCAAGTTTGTAAACATTGAAAACATTCATTAACATAGACCCTTCGCGAGAAATTCGACTTGTTCAAATAAAACATTAAGGAATATTCTTCTCAGACGAACTTTCTAATTGCCCTATTTTGCCCGCTGAGTTCATCCGGTATCACGAAGTGAATTTTACATTCATTTTAAAAATATACCCGCATCTAGCAACATAAAAAATTAATTCCTGTAATCAGAGGGCTCTTGTTATACCGAAAAAAGAGTTGAAATAATATTGTAATTAGGAGTTCTCTGACTTTCACCGTTTGTGTTAACGTTTGAGATAAAAATCTTGAAACAGATAGATTGTTTGTTCTCTTTGCAATTTTATGATGAGAACAGGTTCAAAATAATAACGTGAATTCCTTCGTTTAGTCGCTCTGATTTTGTTATGTATAAATCTTTATATATATATATATATATATATATATATATATATATATATATATATATATATATATATATATATATATATATATATATATATATATATAAATATATATATATATATATATATATATATATATATATATATATATATATATAATATATTTATATATATATACATATATATATATATATATATATATATATATACAATATATATATATATATATATATATATATATATATATATATATATATATATATATATAATATATATATATATATTTATTTATATATATATATATATTTATATATATATATTTCTTTATATATATATATATATATATATATATATATATATATATATATATATATATATATTATATATATAATATATATATATATATATATATATATTTATATATATATGTATATATATATATATATATATTTATATTTATATATAAATATATATATAAATATAAAAAAATAAATATATATATATATATATATATATATATATATATATATATATATATATATATATATATATATATATATATATATATATATATATATATATATATATATAAATATATAAATATATATATATATATCAGTGGCGGCTAGTCAAAGGAGGCTAAGGAGGCTAAGCCTCCTCAATAATATTCCGTGTATCACTAATATATTATATTGAATAGTCAGCATTCAGCATATTCATATTAATCAAAATCATATTATTTTATGCACCTACCTTCCTTTCAACCTACATTATATAATATAGTTTATTAATTAAGATAGAAGGTATTTATATTTACTGCATTTCATTCATTTCAAGATTTGTGGCAACGCTGCGGAGGCTTAGAAAGGTATATTCTCAACGTTCATTATGCCTGCCACAGAAAAGCAAACAACGGTGCAAATACTCCGAATGAATACTTCATTGCAATAGAAAAGCAAAACACATGTAAAAAGCAACACGGATAGGAACCCAGTCTCATACAATGTCGACCAATCACAACTATAGAATTTCGCGTGACATCGAGTCGCATTAATTGAATCGTAGTGTGATCGTAGTTACTAATGGTCGAAAACAGCAGCGTGTTTACTTAAATGCTCGCGTATTGTTTTAAAATGAGTTTGGTTACTGAAGTTAATTTCATAAATTTCAATGGTGCCTTAGTGGAATATTTGTTATCCCATAACACTTTAGTGCTCTAAGTTATGAGGATAAAGTTTTGATAAAAACATTGCGACCTACCCCTGAATTAAACAATTTGGCGCAGCGCTCATAACTTAGTGCTCTAAGTTATGAGGATAAAGTTTTGATAAAAACATTGCGACCTACCCCTGAATTAAACAATTTGGCGCAGCGTAACAGACAACAAAACTGCGGTTTTAATACAAGGAATTATGAGAGGCATCCTTGCCTAACCGGATCACAGGTAAAAAATAAATTATTTTGTTGGCAGTGTTTACTTTTTACTAGTGAAAAATGTCTTGGGGGGGGGGGGTGGGGGGGGGGGGGGGTGGGGGGGGGGGGGGGTGGGGGGGGGGGGGGGTGGGGGGGGGGGGGGGTGGGGGGGGGGGGGGGTGGGGGGGTTAATTTAATAAAACGAGTATCCACTCAATTAAAGTCCATTTTTCAATTACTTTTTCATACACGTCGGGGATGATACGCTGAATATATTTAATGGCACCCAAGCGTGGCATGGCCATTAAAGAAATTCGAGATTCACACCACATGAATAGATGGGAAGGGGACGCCTTTACATTTTCCCATGTAAACATTATATAGCTATTTCTCTTTCCGTAACACGGACTAAATGCGTTTAACGAGATTAATGTTTGGTCTGTCATTCATTTATGAAATAAATAAATTCTGTGTGATGGAATTTCCAGTGGATTAATACTGTATTTAAGCACAAGGATTATCTATTTCATCCCTTCCTCACCCATCTACGGGTCATACTGAAAGCCATTATCACGTTAAGGATTACAAAATAATTGAACAAAATAGTTTGAATTGAAAATTCTGAAATTATTAATCAAATGAAGTAAAACACTTGGTTTGATTCCACTAAAATTAGTGTGATTCACTTAATAAAATAACATGTTTATTTGAACTTAATTTCTACTATATTTACAATTAAATGACGATTCTTTCGACAACACATTGCCTTCATCTGATTTAGTTATAAAGTTTGTAATTTAATCTGATAATTGAGATAATAGAAATTAAGTATAAATGAACATGTTTTCATTTCTTAATATGAATTTCCATCAAGTAAAGCTAATTTCGATTCTAAAAAATTTCAACCCATTATCAAGAGTCTATGACAAACTGAAGTTGTAAATGTAACAATCTATATATATATATATATATATATATATATATATATATATATATATATATATATATATATACATATATACAAAAAGGGGAGATTCCTTAAGTAAGTTTAAGAAAAAAAAGTCCTATTAACATGGGGTCGAAAACGTTTTGTTTTGGAGATACAGAGTGTTGAAGTTTGAATTTTTTTCAAGTTTTTTCTCATAGTATCTACACTTTACAAGATATTCACCTGAAATTTGGCATAGATATTACATTTGGGAGTTCTCACCACGTGACATGGCAATTTCGATAGCAGATCTACAGGGTGTAGATCTGGAACACTGTCACCTGTTTTCCTCAAGAACTTTTTTTTGGTGTGCAACTGTTAATTTGAAAAAAATGTACAAGAAGCTTTGTTATTATACTAAACTTTTCGTTCTCTTGTAGTTTTGTCGTATCTGCTACCGATTTCGAGAAAAAAATTTTGAACGATTCTCTCGAAATCCTGGGAAAAATCCAAATTATGATAAGGAGGGCAGTTTGTAAGCTGTGGTGAATGAATTCATTATAAGTTTTTATGGAAATTTTCCTGATCTGTTGCGATGATTCATAAAGATTTGATAAACTCGTATAATCATTACAAAAAATGTATTACTACAAGAAACGTAAAACTCAAAAAAAAATCATAACAAGAAAACTAAGTAACCGCAAAGGACTGAACTACAGCAAATGTTGAAAATGTCCTCCCCTAACTCTTAAAATGTCTGTATGATTGACCTGTTAGTCGACCTGTCAACAAGGAAGGACCAATCAAATGATCGCCAATATTTCCACCCCACACATTCAGTGAAAACTGCTTCTGAAAATGGGTTTCTACATACCCATGCGGATTCTCCTCAGCCCATATGTGTTCATTATGAAAATTTATAATTGAAGTCCTTGAGAAACAGGCTTCATCAGTGAATAGAATTTGGCAATCAAAATGAGGATTGTTCAATAGTCTATTGAGGTACCACTGACAAAAATTATTCATCGGATGAAAATCTCGAGGCAGAAGAGCTTGCACCCTCTGAATGTGATAAGGATATAGTAGAGAATCCCGCAAGATCCGCCAAACAACTTGATGACTTGCATTCAAAAGTACACCAATTTTTCTTGTACTGGTTCTTGGATGTTGTTCCTATTGTGCGTTCAATAACTGCCTCTTCGAGTTGTGGTGTTCTCACAGCTGCATGGTCTAGTCCGGGCATTAAATTTTTTTTCGTGAAAAAAGTTCCAGCTTCTGAAAGACGCCAATGAATATCAGAGAACATTCGATGATCTGGTATCCCTCTATTGGGATAGCGTTCCATGTAAAGACGCTTAGCTTCTCTTGAATTTCCATTTGCAAGACCATACATGAAATGCATGTCAGTCATTTCGGAATTCGTGAAATTTGGCATGTTTTGATATTAACATGTGTAGAGGTTTATATTTTCTGATCAAATATTGTTGTGACAGTCATAAAAATCGTAATGAAAATAGTAGTCTACATTCAAAAAAATAAATAGCCACAAATGCAACCACCTTTACTTTTCAAAACACAAACATTCAATAATTTGATGTATCAAAACTGACACTGAATACAATCACCACAGCTTACTAACTTAATTTTATGATCATATGGACTTTTTCGAGGATTTCAAGAGAATCGTTCAAAATTTTTATTCTCGAAATCGGTGCAGATACGACAAAACTATTAAAAATCGAAAAGTTTAGTATAACAACAAAGCTTCTTTTTACATTTTTTCAAATTAGCAGTTGCTCACCAAAAAAAAGTTCTTGAGAAAAACAGGTGACAGTGTTCCAGAAAAAATATCACCCTGTAGATCTGCTATCAAAATTGCCATGTCACGTAGTCAGAACTCTCAAATGTCATATCTATGCCAAATTTCAGTTGAATATCTTATAAACCGTAGATACTATGAGAAAAAAACTTGAAAAAAATTCAAACTTCAACACTCTGTATCTCGAAAACGAAACGTTTGCGACCCCATGTTTACGGGACTTTTTTTTTCTCAAACTTACTAGAGGAATCTCCCCTTTTCATTTGTACGTTCAATTTAGGAACATCCTATATATATATATATATATATATATCTATATATATATATATATATATATATATATATTCATATATAAATATATATATATAGAGATATTTATATATATATATATATAAATATATATATATATATATATATATATATATATATATATGTATATATATATATATATATATATATAATAATGCTTTAATGAGTGGAGAAATACTAAGGTCTATTTGGTCATTATGATGAATAAGTTCTTAGAGCATGCCGACTTAATCCTCTAAAAGGTCCATATTATTTCCTTTGTTCAATGAATGTACTATTTTTGTGTATTCTCAATCTATAAAAATTTCAGTTTTCCTATTTTGGGTGATCGAATTTTTATGTTCTTCCAATCAAATGCCTATGTTTCTACCAGTTTGACGAATATAAAAAGTGTCACAATCCATACATCTTATTTTATACTAGCTGAATCGGCAAACGTTTTTCTCCCATATAAATTATTATTATCAATCTATAGTGCTATTCGCGAAAATATGAATTCGCGAACACCCATGCGTGCTACTCCAAGAACACCGAGACTCTAGGTGTTGTTGGCTACTCCCATTTCTTTTCCCGTCGAGCGGTACGCTCGCGCGGCCACCAAGCTAGTTAGTCGAGTATGTTAGGTACGCTGGCTAGTATTTGGGAGGTCTCGGGTTCAAACCCTGCGACCGACTGGTCTGCCATGAGTTTTTCTCAGAGGTTTCCTCATGGTAATGTAAGTACTGCTTGCAAACTTATAAGGCGAATGCTGGGCCAGTATTAATCCTCTGAACCCTACCCACACTTCCTATGTTCCATAAGTATCCTGTCTCACCTATCCTTAATGCACTTGTACATACAAGTGTATCCTATGATCTGGCTGAAGGAGTTAAATTCCAAACTCAAGCTGCCCGCCTCCCTGACACATACTTCAGGGAGGAATCAAACAGGTGTGTTTCCGTTTCCTTTTTTTTCGCGCGGCTATCGCTTGCCTCTGCTTTCTAATTTTAAATCTCTGATATCTTCTAAGATATTCATTTTAATGAAATGCTGTTGGACAGTTTTGATCTACATGAAAAGTACAACGTATGTAATGTATTTAATTGGATAATGAATGATACTGTATTGTGTGAAATAGCTTGGTGAATAACACGTATTTTTTTTTGGAATATGTGAAAGATAAAAATGGTTACTGTCGGTTATCCTTAGGAGTTGAATATATACCATCGCTGACTTTTCTATCGATATTTTCAAGATTCACAATTCCGTTGTACAATAATTCGATCTATATCGTAAGTTTTAGACAACGTTTGGGATTTAAGCGCACAAAAATATATTTTTCGGCTTTTCTGTACTATAAGATGTATGTCTTATACATACAAACTTTCTTCTTGAATCACTCTATCCATTGCTGACAAGTGCATTGGAATCCGTTGAGTAGTTTGAAAGATCTAAGCGAACAGACAGAGGAAGTTCTTATATACTTAGTAAAGATACGCCAGATTTCTCAAAGACTGTTTGTCTGCCCTTATCACTGAGGAACCCAAATTACTTTTATTCGTACTCACAGTTATTAGTGCTATACTCCATTTGTTTAATAATTTCGAAAAATGTTCCACCAAGTCTAAAGCGGCAGAAGTGAATTATTTTTCAGTCAAATTTTCTCCAAAAATAATAGACTATTGTTCAATTGCCAGACTGCTTTTTTAAACCCGTCTGATACCTCCTAGACCACGATTTTTTAGGTTTTTTCTCGGTATATTCTGGCATCTCTAGTTCCAATCAGACCAAAACTACCAAAATGTAGATAAAATCAATCCAAATTTTGGCATCTGTAAACTTTATGGAAGTAAACTTTAGCAGGGAGCTACATAAGCGGATGAGAACAAGATGTGGAAAGTAATTATGAGTAACATATCTTGAACTCAACGTTCAAGGGATTATAGGAGGGGGAAAGGATCGGAGAAACCGGTTGTTGAATACTTTTTCAACCCCCCAAATGTAGTACGTGGATTGAGTTGATGTTGGGAAATTGCCTTTTGGTGGCATAAACTTTTCTTTAACCGCTGCCATTTTTATATAGAGATTTCTTGTAATTTACTGGTGTTTGATGATTGCGCACCTACAGATAGAGTTCGAAGGTTGAAATTTCGTACTTTGGTTGAGTTAATAGGGGCAACACGTATATTTTTTTCAAATAAGTTTCCACGTTTCTACAGTCCTCTGTTATTGTATGAATAAATATGACTGATAATGTTGAAACTCATATCATAATATCAATATTTCATTACAACCTAGTATGTTATTCAACACTGGAATAAAATGGCATCTAAATATAGGGATTCTTTAGTACACATGAAAATTTCCTTGGAAAAAATATTTTCTCAATTTAATAGAACAAAATAGTCAACGTATGATACCAAACATACATGACTGTTAGATTATTAGTTTCAGTGGCTCATTTCAAATCGATCTGGTAAATCTGATTGATTTTAGTCCACCCGTTGAATCCTTGCAAAGAGGGCTAGGCGTCTGGAAGGTACTTAACAACCGAATACTCATTGATTTCCCTAATCGGACGGTCTGGTTGGAAATGCGATCGCATCAGGTTCTATTAATCCCGTTCGCGCATTTCAACAGTTTACTCTGGAGTTTACTGACGGCCTGTCAAACCCTCCCCCTGAAAGCATTCACGGTCTGCCACCTCGCAAATCCACGGTAAATGTGGGGTTTCTCTAAACGATCCTATTATGTAGCAATTTTTGATTATCGGTGAATGTTTTGCCGGAAGGCATGGGAAGTGCAGCACTTTCCTACATTTCGTGAAATTCACGTCATGTTTTTTTGCGAAGTGTATTTTATGCTATTTGTGCGCTAATGTATTTTGCACCAAATGAAGAACCAGAATAAAATACACCCAAATTGAAAGTGAGGTTAACGGAGAAATATTTCTCCAACTATGTTATTAAAATGAAATTTATATTTGAATTCATATATAAGAAATTTTGCTCCACAGAATAGATTACAATAAAATAAACTATAATCACCTGAAGCGACTTCAGATAAAATTTGTGGAGGTCCACAAAGTTTACAATTTAAACGGCGTTTGGTCAATTTATATTTATGTTATTTGGTTATTTCATAGCAGTTTTTTTGTGTTACCTATATCTTATTATATTTTCAAACATTTACTATAAAATACCTATCTTTGAAAAGTTCCCCAATTCAAAGAGAATATTTTGTTCACCTAGTTGGAATCTGATATATTTAGTTGGAAGACTCTAATCCGGATCAGATGCTGAAAAAGTGCCTTTTGGACAAATTTTTCTTCAACCGCCTTCATTTTAATGTAGTTGTCATGTTTTTTCTTGAGCTTCAAGGTTTTTGCCCACCTCCACAGTCTCTACAAATTGATTTAGTGAGTCAAGAATTTGTATGTAAAATAAACTAGTACGACCTTACTAGCGCAATTTTGCTGCTCACGCGTACGTTGTACGTTAATCTGACTTAAGTTCAGTGTAGATTATAGATCATTTTTTATTCGGTAAAGTATTACTTGTAAAGTTGAGGTACATGAAAATTCCCTGAATTCCGAGGTGGTGTAACCAAAAAACAAGGCATGAGAAGCAGAGTTCCATCACTAAGGTAGGATTTTTCGCGCTAAATGCATGTCGTGGACAGAATTATATTTTGAAAAATCAAGCTTCAATAGCAAAACGAATTGAAAAAAAAAATTCATTTTATAAAAGAAAATTGCGAAGTGCATCGTGGTTGAAGAAAAAAATTAAAACCAACGAAGGAATATACCTCAACATCAACATAATCCACGTACAAAATTGCAACCCTCTATTGTGGAAAAAAACTTCACAAGGTGAATCGCGTACTGGTAGTAGATCGAGATGCAATTCGAACGGAATGCAGCGCGTTTAAACAAAAGAGTTGAAACAAAAAAATGGTTTTAAGTCAACATATTTTCAATTTACGTACCAAACTTCAAATCTCTAACTCAATCTGAAGAAGCTGTGGAGTTTGGCAATTTTTCCGAAACCACAAAAACGAAATATTTACGTAAAAATGGTCAAATTCCAACAGTTTTGTTCTGGAACGAAAAGAATCCCAGGTACCAAATTTCAGCACTTTCGACGTGATAAGAACCGCTGGAGATGCCGATATGTAAATATATATATATATATATATATATATATATATATATATATATATATATATATATATATATAAATAATATATATATATATATATATATATATATATAATATATATATATAATATATATATATATATAATATATATATATATATATATATATATATATATATATATATATATATATATATATATATATATATATATATATATATATATTTATATATGATAATAATAATAATAATAAGTTTATTGTCAATACATACAGAAGTTTTACAACAGTACTTTTAGTAAATTCAATTATTTTGTGACAACAAAACTATAAGATGCACCTAAAAATAGCATTTCACAAAAAAAGCAACACGAAATTCCAATCAAAATAAAAAAATCACAAAACTGACAGCTTCCAATTCAAACCAGATACACAAGAGAAAACGAAACTCAAACCTTGCATCGAATCACGTCATGTAACCTCCCACTATCAAATTCCATCAAAAATTTCTTGGCAGCTCTAGTAAAACATCTAATATTCTGGATACTCCTGATTTCTAATGGTAAGATGTTATAAATCCGAGGCCCAATGTATTCTATGCTTTTTTGGCCGAATGATTTCAATGAAAATGGGGTTTCATATTGAATGCCTCTCTGACGTGTACCATAATCATGATCTATAATTGACAAACAATATTTCGATCTGTGAACTCTTGTTAATAGTACCAGTGCAAAAGTCTTTCTTATGTTCAATACTCCAGTTTCAGCATAAAGACTTTCTGAAGGGTGGGTATTTGGTTTCCTATAAATGATTTTCAGGAATTTCTTTTGCAGTACCTCTATTTTGCATATGATCCCCAAGCCAGGATTCCGTAGGTGAGTCTCGAATCTATTAACCCATAGTATATTCTCAAAAGGTAACTGGCGTCAAACACATCCCTCAGCTGCTTGAAACGATATAACATGCTACGTAGGGTAGCTGCAACGTTTTTCAGGTGGTGATTCCACTTCAAATGTGAATCGATCGTTACTCCGAGATATTTTATCGTATCTGATATTCGAATTTTTCTATCTGAATCCACATCCAAAGAGATAAAAGGAGGCAAATTGCGAGAGTAGCAGGTAAATGCGAGAAATTTTGATTTATCATAATTTAAAGTTAATCGCTTCTGGTGCATCCAGTAATCAATGATTTTCATATCCATTTCAGCCTGCTCCTTCAAATCCTCCCAACTATCTCCATTGATGACCAATGCCATATCATCAGCAAAGCTTATAATTGATCCATTTAGAGTTAGATTCAGCAGGCTATTTACATAAATCGTAAACAAAATCGGTCCCGGAACAGTGCCCTGGAGCACCCCACACACGACATTGCCTTTAGAACTAATGGAATCCTGAACCTGCACCAACTCTCTTCTATCTCTCAAATAGTCTTGTAAGAGTTCCAGAGCACTACCTCTGATTCCCACCTTCTCCAATATATCGAACAATTCCCAATATATATATATATATATATATATATATATATATATATATATATATATATATATATATATATATATATATATATATATATATATATATATATATTTATTCGAATTGTTGTTGCCTGTGATTTATTTTTAATCTTTTGATATATATATATATATATATATATATATATATATATATATATATATATATGTTCAGAAAGATTTCCGCGGTCGAAAGTATTTGAAAAACTTGGTTCTCGGGATGAACCGCGTAAAAGATTTGAAAAATCTCGACGTTTCGGCTCCTTTTGCGAAGCCATCTTCAGGAGAATTACAAGGGAAAATAATTCAGATACGTGGCCTCAATCTGCCTACTCCACCAACCGTACTGCTTCCTGTCAACTCTGAAGTCTCAACCTGCCTACTCTTCAGAGTCAACTGACGGGCCGATCGTCGCGCGGCCGCATTTATAGGGAAGGGGGGCGGGTACTCTATTGACGTAGTTATTGACGTAGTTATTGACGTAGTATTGACGTCAATGGGGTATTCACGCACGGTATCAGTGCGGGATGCACTTCGATTGGGTGTGACACGGCGACCACTGAGAAGCGGCTTCCATGCTGATGGGAGTCTGTGACTGTCATCTCTGGTGTTCAAACAATTTGGACGTTTTTCTATTTCTACAGCTTCACGAAATATTCGGGATTTGAATGATCGGACGGGAGCAATAGTTCTTGTATTGGGGAAATCGATAATGTGGCCTGTTTGGGTGTGATGTTGGGAAAGGGCGTTGGTGATATCTGAATGTCTTACTGAAAGTGAATGTTCCTTGGTACGGACCTGAATTCGTCGTTTCGTTTGTCCTATATAAGAACGAGGACAATTGGAACAGGGAATCTCATAAACACCGTGATTTTCGTTAGGAATTTTATCCTTGACGGATCTGATTAGATGGGAGAGTTTTTGTTGGGTGGTGAATATTGTTTTGATGTTTGTGTTTTTGAGAGATCTTGCGATCTTATCTGTTACTCCTTTGATGTAAGGAAGGAATAATTTAGGTGTAGATTCTTGGTCAGTGGGATTGGAACGTGGTAGAGGTGGGGTGATGTTTGTGTGTTTGCGTATGTTCTTGTTGATTTGATATGTGTTGTAACCGTTCTGTAATAATATATGTTTTAGAGTCTTGAGTTCTGATTCACGGTGTTCGTCGTCAGATAGTCGAATGGAGCGGTAGATTAGAGTATTAACTACAGAGTTAAGTTGAGAGGGATGGTGGTGAGACTGGGCGTTCAGATAACGGTTTGTATGGGTGGGTTTACGATAAACTGAATAGGAGAAGCCTTGGGATGGAAGTTTTTTGACCATGACATCGAGGAATGGCAGAGACCCATCGTTTTCCACTTCCATTGTGAATTGGATACTTGGATGTATGCCATTCAAATGATTCAAGAAGTGGAGCAACGAGTCTCCGCCATGGGGCCAGATCGCAAAGACATCGTCTACATAACGTAGCCAGCATGATGGTTTAAGGTCGAATGACGAGAGAGCTTGGGTTTCGAAATGTTCCATGAAAATGTTGGCTATGACGGGGGAGAGAGGGGATCCCATTGGGGCTCCCTTAATTTGTCTGAAGAAATTGCCTTGAAAGATAAAGTAAGTGTTGGCCATGCAGTGTTTGATCAGGGATAGGTTGTCTGGGGATATTTCATGTTTCGTGTCTAGGATGGAAAGTGTTTCTTCGATGGGGATATTTGTAAATAAGGAGACAATATCAAAACTAACAAGGAGATCAGATGGGGTAATATCAATACTTTTTAGGAGTTCTATGAAGTGAAAAGAGTTTTTTACGTATGACTGGGTTTGTTCGGCAAGGGGTTGAAGGGTTTTGGCGAGATATTTCGCAAGAGGATGTGTTGGACAATTGTAAGCGCTGACAATGGGTCGAAGTGGAATATTAGGCTTGTGAACTTTGGGTAGACCATAAATTCGAGGAGTTCTTGAAGATTTTTCTCTTGGGATTAGAGACTTTTTTATTTCAGGTGGCAGATTCGATTGGTTGATACGAGATTTTGTGGTTTTCTCCAGGTATGTTGTCGGGTCATGAGGAATACGCTTATAGTCGGGGGTGTCAAGAAGATTGGACATTTTATCGAGGTAAGAAGAAGTGTTAAGAATGACAGTGGCATTGCCTTTATCGGCTGGGAGGACGACTATATTTTGGTCATTGTAAAGTTCTTTGAGAGATTGCCTCTCAGAAAAAGTGAGGTTGGGACGGGGTGGCCGACTTGTACGAAGAATTCTGGCGATGTCATGCCTGGCAGTTTCTGCTTGATCTGTTGGTAGATGGGAAATTGCTTCTTCTGTTTGGGAGATGATAGTTTCTATGGGGATGGATTTTGGTGTGATGGAATAGTTGAAACCTTTCGAGAGTGCTTTTGTTGCGATCTCGGAAATTGGGGTGTCAGAATAATTGTGAACAATGGAGGAGGTATAAGATGAAGATGATTTTTGTGGTTTTTGGGAATTGATGAGTTTGGCTAGTTTATTTTTCTGGGTTAAGGTCTTTTGGTCGGAAAGATGTTGTGCCTTGGAGTTGGATAGGCGATCAAAAGTATCCCATAGGATTGGATGGATGTGGAAAGAGTGAAGGTGATGGAAAGTTTTGAGAAGTAGTTCGTTAGTGTGATTTAGGTTGCATCTTGTAGTGTGAATGGAATCTCTAAGGAGGGCAAAACTTGTTCTATTGAGAATTCGGGTTATGGAAGGGGATTTAGTATGATGTTTAAGCTGTAGAAATTTGGGAATGACACGATGGTCACGACATGATTTCAGAAAGGTGAGGTCACAGAGGAGTCGATGTTTTCGGGATAAAAGGGAAGAATAGGATTTTGTGATTGAAAGAAATTCCTCTCCGTAGAGGCGTATAAAATGTTCAGAAAGATTTCCGCGGTCGAAAGTATTTGAAAAACTTGGTTCTCGGGATGAACCGCGTAAAAGATTTGATGATTCACCACCCAACAAAAACTCTCCCATCTAATCAGATCCGTCAAGGATAAAATTCCTAACGAAAATCACGGTGTTTATGAGATTCCCTGTTCCAATTGTCCTCGTTCTTATATAGGACAAACGAACCGACGAATTCAGGTCCGTACCAAGGAACATTCACTTTCAGTAAGACATTCAGATATCACCAACGCCCTTTCCCAACATCACACCCAAACAGGCCACATTATCGATTTCCCCAATACAAGAACTATTGCTCCCGTCCGATCATTCAAATCCCGAATATTTCGTGAAGCTGTAGAAATAGAAAAACGTCCAAATTGTTTGAACACCAGAGATGACAGTCACAGACTCCCATCGGCATGGAAGCCGCTTCTCAGTGGTCGCCGTGTCACACCCAATCGGAGTGCATCCCGCACTGATACCGTGCGTGAATACCCCATTGACGTCAATACTACGTCAATAACTACGTCAATAACTACGTCAATAGAGTACCCGCCCCCCTTCCCTATAAATGCGGCCGCGCGACGATCGGCCCGTCAGTTGACTCTGAAGAGTAGGCAGGTTGAGACTTCAGAGTTGACAGGAAGCAGTACGGTTGGTGGAGTAGGCAGTTTGAGACCACGCAATCGTATTATTTCCGATTCCTCCTAATTCGATTCGTGGAGTAGGCAGATTGAGGCCACGTATCTGAATTATTTTCCCTTGTAATTCTCCTGAAGATGGCTTCGCAAAAGGAGCCGAAACGTCGAGATTTTTCAAATCTTTTACGCGGTTCATCCCGAGAACCAAGTTTTTCATATATATATATATATATATATATATATATATTATACAGGGCTATTCAAATTCGAGTCTATGCATGGGGATTTCGATAACGGTGAGAGATAGATGGTCAGTTGAATGGGGCTAAAGTGGCGTATTTTGGAGATTAATTATATGAAAAAAAATCGGACCTAGCATCTTTAGTTTTGGAGTTATACAGGAAAAATCGAAAATTTCGAAATTTTTCTTTTGCCTATATCTTCTTATTTCACGAAGACTTTGCCATTTTTCCATAGCAACTATTTGTAGCCTTTCCAAATATCTGAATAAAATGTTTATACAGGGTATCGTACACATTCGGCCACCCTCAACCTTTCATTTTGAAAAACGGACCTGTATTTTTTATTGCATTTTTTCAAATGCCAAGAGTCATGTTTCATATTAAGTGTTTTGAAAATATTGAGCTAATACGAGGCGTTCTATACCCTATTCTATGAAATTTTTTTAAATTAGAGCTGAAATTTGAGAGAAAAATGTTGAAATTTTACTGGTAATAGTTCAATATTTCCAAAACATTCTGTAATTCAGATGAAAATACAACGACAATATGAAACATGACTCTTGGCACTCAAAAGATGAAATAAAAAATACAGATCCTTATTTGAAAATTAAAAGTTGAGGATGGCCCAATTTATACGACACACTGTATATTATTTTAATTCAGATATTTGGATAGCCCACAAAAAGTTGCAATGGCAAAGTGACAATTTGTTTGAATAACATTTCTAAAATAAAAAGATATAGGCAAAAGAAGAATTTCCAAATTTTTGATTTTTCCTGTATACCTCCAGAACTAAAGAACCTAGATCAGATTTTTTTAAATCCATATAATCGACCTCTGAAATATGCTACTTTTCTCCCATCAGACATACAAAAATTTTCGAAAATCGTGGTCTAGGAGGTCTAAAACGGATGAAAGAAATAATCCCGCACCTGACTGCTTCCCTTCGATACACTGCAATAGTATGTATTTCATGGGATAAAATACGACTAAAAAGTGACATAAGGACTTTGTTTAAAATTTTATCTTTGTTCGTCAAACTTCTTCTTGATAGATACTATAGTTTATACAACGAGACTTCATGAATTGTATGTGACGTCGATTGAGAATAGTGTTGCCAGACGTAATAAATAATCTTAAATCTAAGAGGCCTAGGTAGACCAGCGGTAAGGTGAACCGTATATACCGTTTGTAAACCGAAGATTGTGGGTTCGAGTCCCACCTCGCTCTTGGGTGTTGTGTATATATGGAATTTAGTGGTTATATATGATTAAAAATTTTTGGGTAATGTACATAGTTTACAAGCCCATTGGCCGTTCGGAACCGGTGTTAAACTGTAGGTCCTTCGAGTTAAAAAAAAAAAATCTTAAATATAATTGTCTGACCCAATCTTCAACAAGAATGATATATAGAGGTTATTTCGGCGACTGTCAAACGTGAAAGTAGGTCGAGAGTGCAAATTTTGAAACAGAATGACAACTTCACATTCATTTCAACTTATTTTCACTACTGGGAATGTTAACTCTTCTTGAAGGATTCATAAGATTTGATATGTTATGGACAGAGTATTTGTCGAAAAGAATGGTTCGGTTACTATTACCATATAACTAATCATTCAGAAAATTACTTACGACAAATATGAATTTTGACAATTTCGAATTTTATTTATTTGCGTCGTTATCTGCGCATGTCTGTGACCTTAACGCCAAGTCTCGCTGGACAGACTATATACATTAAAACTATGGCTGTTTATCCCAAACAAGAGTAAATACTCTTGAGTTACTAGATTTGTTGAAGAACATTTCTGTTTTTGGTATATAAAGAGAAATGATGGATACCTTCCATGAGCAATAACAGTGTTATGAGAGCTACGGAACATAACATAATGTGAGTTTAATAAAAGTATATTACATAATAAGTGTGGTAACTAGGTTTTCAGCACACGCTAAGTGAAGTTTGAAAAACGAGACGGAGGCGAGTCTTTTCATTCACTTAAGTGTGCTAAAAACCTTTACCACGCCAGTTATGTATACTATTTCATCTACAACCGTTCGTTTTGATTAAATACAAATTAATTATAGTCTTAAATTTCCCAACTTGGTCCCAGCAATGTTTTAACTTTTTTTATTGTTATGAAAATTAGGAAAATTAGGTCATAGCGACAAAAAAAAGCAACGCCACTTTGAAGTTGTCAGTCAAAATGTCAGTCGAAAATATGGAGATTTCACGGCTAGTTGAAGCTGCTACGGCGAACTTGCTACCACAGAAATCCGGAATTCGCTACGAAAAGGCCTATGCTATGTTAATCGAATGGTGCTCCCATAAGAATCATTTCAATAAAAATTCAACAAAAATTTGTTCAATAATTTTTCACCGCACTAGTGCGTTGAAATGATTTTCACCGAACTAGTGCGTTAAACTGATTTTCACCACACTAGTGCGTTGAAGTAATAGTTACCGCACTAATATGGGTGTGTAAAAACATAATTTACGCACGGTTGTAGATGAAAAATTAAACGTACAATGAAAAATTTCATCAGTATAGAATAGAGTGTGATCATGTGTCCAAGTGCGCTAACGACATAATGCTGACAAACCTAACGACACTAATTTTCAATCAAAAAATTATCCTCAAATAATCATCGTGTAATCAATAAAACGAAAAAAAAATGATATAGTTGTCAACTAGTTTGATTGTATAACTTATCTCAATTTCGATAAAATTTGAAAGCACCACTTTCTTGCTTGATGATTATTGAATTTGTATTTTTCTAGTTCGTACACCAACTAGGTAATTTTTCCAGACGAAATTTACAAACAATGTTGTTAAAGCGAATCGAGAATAAAACTCTTCTGAGAAATCTCTCCCCATTAATAATCCCAACCTGTAGGACGTGATCCACCCTCATTGCACTCTTTCGTATCAGTATTTCTTTGGCAGAAAGAAGCCGTTTTATTGAATGGTTTGTTGCGGTTAGTGTCCGGAAGGGCGATCGGTATTCGGACAACGCTCTCGACTTATACGCTGATCCCGTCAGATCCCAGTTTCCGACAGTGATTTTCTTTAGGCTTTCCGCCTATTTTGTAGATCTCACTTATCTTTCCGCCATTTTTGTAATCGATCATTCGCGTTGCGTCAGAAGACGTCACTATATATATTATACTGAGAAAGCAACACAGAGTGAAAGGTACTGTTATCTTTTGATTTCTGCTCAAATTGGTCTACTTCGAGAAAATGGAGGTCGAATTTCGGAATTTTCAATAGAAAATGTACTAAGAAAGTTTTTGGCGGCGTTCAATTTCAGAACAAATATCTTTGTTTTATATTTTGATTGAATGTTATACAGTCAAGATGTGTAAAAAGATATTATTCGGATGTTTGTATGCAGAATAGATTAGCTCTAGAATCATTTCATTTCTTTCAGACCTTTATTCAGATTTTCCCTTCTTCATCCTATTGAAATTTGTGAGATTGTCAGCATTAATTGCTGAATTCCAGTTTGACCGGAAGTGACTTTCAATTTTTGTTTCTCTCAGTTGAAGGTTCTTTGAACGAATTGGAGATCATGAAATTTTCTAATTTTCATCTTTCGAAATGGCTGAGATAATCCATCGGAACAGGTATACTGGGACACCCGGTATATATATATATATATATATATATATATATATATATATATATATATATATATATATTATATATAAAAAATATATATATATATATATATATATATATATATATATATATATATATATATATATATATATATATATATATATATATATATATATATATATATATATATATATATATATATATATATATATATTATTAATTCAAATCAAACACTTGGCTTACTGTTTCACAAATATATATTGAAAATTAATAAAAATTAACAAAAAGTTGTCATTTACCCGAAACATGTTGACAACTTTTTGTTCATTTTTATTAATTTTCAATATATATTTGTGAAACAGTGAGCCAAGTGTTTGATTTGAATTAATAATATTTAATCATGTTTCACCAAGAGCTAAGCGAGGATTCAATCTCATATATATATATATATATATATATATATATATATATATATATATATATATATATATATATATATATATATATATATATATATATATATATATATATATATATATATATATATATATATATATATATATATATATATATATATATATATAATCTTCTGATAATTATTAGCAATAACAGGCTTGTTGAATCTTAAAAAACTCGATTTTATTAAAAAGTTGACGTTTCGCAACGACATTCGTGGCTTTATCAAAACTTTTTCTATATATATATATATATATATAAAAAGTTTTGATAAAGCCACGAATGTCGTGGCGAAACGTCAACTTTTTAATAAAATCGGGTTTTTTAAGATTCAACAAGCCTGTTATTGCTAATAATTATCAGAAGATTAGAAATAGCTCACATATATATATATATATATATATATATATATATATATATATATATATATATATATATATATATACATACAAACATCCCTATTCATATATAAAATTCAAAATTAAGAAAATTGAATGAAACGTTATCTATAATTTAACTATAAGTGATGTCTTGGGCTGCCGTATCTATGATTTTAAAAATATAATTTAACGGAAAAAATCTGAGGATAATTGATTACGATCCTTGACACCGACACAATAGTTTCAGGACATATTAATTGCACCTCCTGAAAACCGAGTTTTTGCAGGTTAACAACGTCGATGATGGCGAACGATATTTCCGCATTGTGAACGAATCGATAACGGGATAAAGGAAAACGTATTTCATTATGTTTCTTCGCCAAAGGCTTTATTCGAACTTTACCCGAGGACGGACGTGAACACAAAAAACGCTGCATAAATCTTTTCGTACTTGATAATCATTGTACCGTGAA